>CAJDSM010016191.1:3867-16268 GCA_903981925.1 Ostrea lurida
ACCAGAGACCTGTTACTGGTAAGTTTTACATTGTACCGAACCAGAGACCCGGCTGTTACTGGAGCTTTAACATTTGTACTGAACCAGAGACCTGTTACTGGTAAGTTTTACATGGTACTGAATCAGAGACCTGTTACTGGTAAGTTTTGCATTGTATTGACTGAAATAGAGACCTGGTTGAAGTGTTGTCTGATGTGTTTTATAGCCATTGTTAAGCCGTTTTCCACACACTGATTTGACTACGGATTACTCTGTTTACCTGATCAAGACAATGGACTCATAGAGGGTGACGGGTCAACAGGGGATGCCTACTCCTCCTAGTCACCTGATCCCACCTCTGGTGTGTCCAGGGGTCCGTGTTTGCCCAATTCTTGTTATACCCCCTGCAACGACGTTTTACTTGAATCAGGTTGTCCATCCGTCTGTAGACGCAATGGTTTCCGGGCTCCAAAGTGCTATCCTTTCCACCTAGAGTAACCATATTGCACATATGGACTACCCATGGGACAAAGATGTTCCCTATCGATTTTGGGGTCAAAAGGTCAAAGGCCAAGTGCATTGGACATGGAAGTAGCAAAATGGTTTCCGGTGTTATCCTTTCTACCGAGAGTCACGATATCATACATATGGACTACCGGTACTTATGGGACGAAGATGTTCCCTATTGATTTTGGGGTTCAAAGGTCAAGCACACTGGACAATAAATGTAGCAAAATGGTTTCCGGTGTTATCCTTTCTACCGAGAGTCACGATATCATACATATGGACTACCGGAACTTATGGGACGAAGATGTTCCTTATCGAATTTGGGGTGGTCAAAGGTCAAGTGCACTGGACATCGAAGTAGCAATATGATTACTGTGCTCTTGAGGATTATCCATGCAGCCTAGAGTTAACATATCATACATATGGACTACTCATGGGACAAAGATTTTCCCTATTGAATGTAGGGTCAAAAGGTCAAAGGTCAAGCACACTGGACATGGAAGTACCAATGTGATTTTTGGGCTGTAGAGCATTTTACTGTCAACCTAGAATCACCATGTCATACAGATGAACTGTCCATGAATCATAGATGTTTCCTATTGAATTTGGGTTCAAAAGGTCTTAGGTCAAGCTCACTGGACATTAAGGTAGCAATATGATTTCCATTTTAAATTCTCCAATAGTTAACAATACCCTTCAGGAGATTGGGGTAAGCGGGGGGTATCTTAAGTGAGCATTGCTCACAGTACCTCTTGTTTTTGTATTCTATTATGGACCTACGAGATTGATCACTGTTCGTTATCTTTGCCTTTACATTGTACTGAATCAGAGACGTGTTCCTGGTAAGTTTGTTATAACTGTTACACTGTAATGTTTTATTTGTTTAGGTAGGTCAGGATTCAGGTCTTCACCAGGAGACAGTGATGAAGAATTTGAAAGTGTGTCTCAAGTTACAGGCCCAGTAGGTATCCATTATCACTTATTCTGTGTAAACATGCTTATTAGACTCAATTTTTTCTCCCAAGGTTGCCACTGTATTTTGATTTTGTAAGTTTCCTCACTTTATATGAGTACAGCTAGAGTACAATCAAAGCACATGCACACACTGCTCCCTCGATATGTTGTCAACTTTTGTTCAAGACCAGTTTCGGCAGTAAAGCAGAGTTGGTGTGGCAATAAAATGAATTCATCAGAATTACTGACAATTCGGTCACTCTCAGAGCTAGGAGCTGAAAAAAATTTAGTCACATAATTCATTTGGGCTACGTTCTGTATTAAGACATGGATAATCTTGAGTTAATTCAAGCAGTTATTTATAACTTGACAACCCGAAAACCTTGTCCAGTCCATCACACTTCATCACACTGCTTTCAAAGTACAGGTGTGATTATCATTGAGGGTAACCCTTAAACAAATTAAAATTTGTTTGCAAAAATCAGTGGCATATGGCATTATGTGGGGGTGGCATTATTAGGGGGGCAGCATATCGAAGGAGCTCTGTATATATTTGTTATACTTGCATGTGAATTTTAAAAAAAAATTGATAAAGCTTGGTTTAGAAACATTTGTTAAAAGTACTGTTACCCCACTGTGCACATAATCCATGCCCTCTGGGAACAGGATGTACATATCACAGGCACTTGGCATTTTATTACATTTGATAACAAAAAAAATTTCCCATAAACAAACTATCAACAATAGTTTCTTTACGGAAAGAATTTTTTTTATTGAAATATATTTAAAACGTCAAGTGCTTGTGGTACATATTGACAATGCAGTGATGATGGGTAATAGTATAACAAAAATTTAATTGCGTAGATTGGTTGCATGAATGGTTCTGAATCACCATCATTTAGAATGAATATCCGACTACAGAGATATAATTGATAGAATTATATAGTCCTAATATCTACAAGAGGAGCTAGATCTAGCTACCATGATTTCAACTAAAATGTTTTCTCTTTTATTTCCAGAGAAGACCAGTGTGGAATGTTGGAGAGGACTCAGATGGTAGCATATAATCTACTCAATTTCCATACATGAATTAGAAGAAAAGTTCGCAGTATTGAAATATATATATAATACAAGAGGCCCATGGGCCCATCACTCACCTGAGCACTGCTTCATAAGAAGAGCAGTAGTAGCAACTTTAATCCCCTATTGTGCCCCACCCAACCTTGGAAGGGGGGGGGGCATTATCTAAACAAACTTAAATCTACCCATGATCAGAAGCTTTCAGGTAAATATCCACTCGTGTTCTGGTTCAATGAAGAAGATTTAATAAGAATTCCCTATTTATTTGCATGAAAGATATTGTACCTTATTTGTGGCCCCACATTACCCCTGGAGGTCATAATTTGAACAAACTTTATCTTCACTATATCGGGAAGCTTTCTGGCCCAGAAGTTCTTCAGAGATTTTAAAAAATTTCCCTATATAATCATATGTAAAACCTTGATCCCCTATTGGGGCCTCATCATCGTACCCCCGGGGGTCATGATTTGAACAATCATATGTAAAACTTGATCACCTATTGGGCCTCATCGTATCTCCACTATATAAGGAAGCTTTTCATATAAATGTCAGCTTTTTCTGGCCCAGTGGTCTTGAGAAAGATTTTCAAAAGATTTTCCCCTATATAATCATATGTAAAACTTGATCCGCTATGGGGCCTCATCGAACCCCCGGGGGTCATGATTTGAACGACTTGAATCTTCACTAATATCAGGAAGCTTTCATATAAATTTCAGCTTTTCGACCCAGGTGGTTCTGAGAAGATTTTTTAAGATTTTCCCTATATAATCATATGTAAAATTTTGATCCCTATGGGGGCTTCATCGTACCCCCGGGGTCATGATTTGAACAAACTTGAATCTCCATATATCAGGAAGCTTTTCAATTAAATTTCAGCTTTTCTGGCCCGGTGGTTCCTCAGAAGAAGATTTTTAAAACAAATGGGCTCTTGTTTTAACATGCTGAGATTAAAAAAAAAATAGTAAGCTGTTTTATTTCAGTGTGGGTTTTTCTATACTGATAATAATTTTTATGAAAAATGCAATGAGTAAAGAATCTTCCTATTTCACCGTCTTTTGTTTTGACGTACAAAGTAGTGACGTATCCGGGAACAGTAGAATTCGGATTGGATGGAATGACAAATCAGCGAATCACAATCATTGTTGCACGTTACAAAATTTCCTAATCTATGATTAGAAAGTACAGGTCAATCCGATTTTTTAGCTCACTAGAGCGAAGGCTCAAGAGCTTTCTGATCAAAATTTGTCTGGTCTGTCGTCTCGGCGTCGTGTGTTGTCGTCGTAAACTTTTTCACATTTTTCAACTTCTTCTCAAGACCACTGGGGCCAAATTCAACTCTTGGTACACATCATCCTTGGGTGAAGGGGCTTCAATTTTGTTCAATGAAGGACCAGGCCCTTATCAAAGGGAGATAATCACGAAAATGCAAAAATAGGAGTGGTGTCATGTTAAAATCTTCTTCTCAAAGAACACTGGGCCAGGAAAGCTGAAATTTTATATTGGATATCTTCCCTGATATAGAAGGAGATTCAAGTTTGTTCAAATCATGATCCCCGGGGGTCGATGGGCCACAATAGGGGATTCAAAGTCTTTACATATGAATTATATAGGGAAAATCTTTAAAAATCTTCTTCTCAAAGAACCACTAGGCCAGAAAGCTGAAATTTATATGGAAGCTTCCTAATATAGAGGAGATTCAAGTTTGTTCAAATCATATGACCCCCGTGCCGGTACTATGGGGCCCCAATAGGGATCAAAGTTTTACATATGATTATATATAGGAAAAATCTTTAAAAATCTTCTTCTTCACAGAACCACTGGGCCAGGAAAGCTGAAATCTATATAGAAGCTTCCTGATATAAGGAGATTCAAGTTTGTTCAAATCCATGACCCCCGGATGGTACCTATGGGCCCAATAGGGGATCAAAGTTTACATAATGAATATAAGGAAAATCTTTAAAAATCTTCTTTCCAAGAACCACTGGCCAGGAAGCTGAAATCTATATGAGCTTCTGATTATAGAGGAGATTCAGTTTGTTCAAATCATGACCCCGAGGTACTATGGGGCCCCAATAGGGATCAAAGTTTACATATGAATATATAGGGAAAATCTTTAAAATCTTCTTCTCAAGAACCACTGGCCAGGGAAGCCCTGAAATTTATATGGACTTAGCAATCTTTCTTGTCTGTCAATATCGATATTTATTTATGAATTCTTCCCTCTGCAACCAATGTGTAATGTAGGATTATACCGATAATAAAGAGTTTTCCGACTCAAACTAAAGACAAGATCTCCCAATTTTCACGTCCCCTGAAACAGGCACTTTCCTTTTCCTCATAGCTCTTTATAGAGGTTGTTCTGATCTCCGTTCATTGCCTTGCGGTGTTTTGCATCGTTTTGGAAATTTTATGGGCCACATGGCCGCCATTTTTGGATGGCATAAAAAATATTTTTGTTGTTTAACGGACACAATTACATAATTTTAATAAATATATCTCATTTCCTGCAATTGTATGGTATTATTTGTTAACAATAACGACAATGAATCTTAGATTGAATTTTAAATACACGTAAGTATTGGTTCGCTCTATTACGTTTGAAAGTTGTCGTTCGTAATCCCGGCCCGGGCGTCTTCTCGGTTGAAGATTCTTGTGGTTAACAATCAAAATCAAACATTTAAGAGAAAAAGTTGCAATTTGCATAACAATAATGGGGAAATATTTTTATTTTCGGAAAAATATTTCTGATACAAACGGTGAAACTGATAAAAATATCGGAGTACACACATCATCCTGGTCGAAATTAATCCAATTGGTCGAAAGTTAGATTACGCTACCTTAGGGTCTTTCGCTCGCACCAACGGTAGCACCGTCAACATATTAGCGAGCGAAGCTCGCGTCGACATAGCTCGACGCGGGCGACGCTCGCTCTAATTATTTGTTGGCATGCGATTTTTTAAGTAGTGGGTTCTCATCTATCAGCTAAAAAAATGTGAAGCCCTCCACGCGACTTTTGCCACCTAAAATATCTTACAGACCAACCACAAGCTTAATGACATGAATGTCCGCAAATAATAATGTCGGATTAATTTCTAAAGACATCATGATTCTGTGCGTGATATACTTTCTCATTACCAACGAATTTTTGCACTACCGATAAGTGCAAATGATGCATCTATGAGGGTTTGGAAGAGTACCACAAATGTTTTTAAATCCAAGCCGTCTGTTCTCATGACCGTTTAGGTGAACGAAATATGAATGTATGTTAATTAGTAAATTGATTATTCTTTTGAAAGATAAAGGATTTAACCAAAAAACACTTTGCTTGAGTGGATGGGATTTAATACGAAGTCAAGTATTCGTGTTTTTACATAACATATCATTCTGCATTGCAGGTCACGAATATATTCTTAAAATGCTGACATAATCAAAAGAGATTTTGCAGGCAACTTCGTGTCCGTGGACAGCCAAATTCAAGATGTCTGAATCTTTTTTTTGTTAAAAAACATTCATTGTGATTTACCCAGTTTTTGCTGAAGTGATTAGCTTTTACTATTAACACCCGTCGAAGTGCCAATTTATTTACTCGTACCCTGTCCCGTCTCACGGGAAACATGTATTTGAGCACCACTTGAGGCATACGGTGATTCCCGAGGACGAAAGCCGCAAACTACGGCATCGGCGGGACTCAATGAACCGCGCTGCGGTCACCAATACAGTGGGGTGCTACAGCTGTCCGGGCAGATACAGTCGCTGAGCATTAATACGACGAACGCCCTAGGCAGCCGGGCAGCCTAGTGAATGGGCCAGGTCGTTAACCGCCGTTTACCCGCAGGACTTTCCTTGTGTATTTACAGTGGTTGTGCATCAATTAGTTCAAAACTTGATCAGATGTCCAGGATTCAATAATTTTATTTGAAATTAATGCTATCCAGTGTGGTTCCCATTTTGAGTGTTTTTTAAAATTGAAATCGCATAATTTAAGTCTTACTCGTAAGGGAGGTTTAAAAAGCTTTGCAGGAAATGATACATGTCTAAAGCCCTGTTCATTCGTGTGGACCCCAAACCTTTACTCCAGGAAGTAAAGATTTGCATTGGGTGTGTAAATGTACTCCCCTGGTGTCAAAAGCAAATTTACTATGCGTTTCACGTGGGAAAATTGAGGGAACCATATGTAATTTTGCTATTTGCACACATTTTCGGAAGAATTCATGATGGATCTAGACATCACTTCGTCGTAGACAATATAATGTCATTTTATGTGAGTACAGTTAATTATTGGTTAGAGTAAAGATGCAATTAGGACCAAAGTTAGAGTATGTTTAGACAAAACATTGTGAAAAAAAAGTTTAATGATCCAGCAGATTGGATAAAAAAATTCAAAAATGAGGAAAAAAATGTTACATATATAGCAACAGACATTAATTTGTCACTTCTGTGACAAAAGGGGGATCAAGTTAATCCAATACTCATGTGGGAGGAGCCATAGAGTGTATGTTATAAAATTTACTTTCATTGGCGTTCATGTGCCAAACATGTGCATAGCATGCAATTTACACAATATATAAAGTTTACTTTGCACTACCTCCTCCAGTCAGTGCAAATTTGCTCCACATGCAGAATTTACTTACGTGTTGCAAACGCGTTCTGTGCCATATTTGCCACACCTAAGTAAATTACATACCTATGTATTTTACTCACGTTATGCAAAATCTTGCCACATGAACGGGGCTAAAGAAATCAGGGAGGGGCAAAGAGTAACAGGAACCAATTTTTCGGGATGAGATGGGAGTGGGGGGGTTAGATTGAAATGTACAATTAATTTTTGAATTTAAGGGAATATGTTTGATGTTACAGGAGGAAAGAACATGACTGCCCTCGGGAACCTGATAAGTTGGCAGAAAGTGGGAATATGGACTTTCGCTTTCACAAGCAAGACTTCCGTCTGTCAAGTGTTGTGTGTTGATCTTATCGAGGCAAAGTCCATCCTCCCTGTAAGTATGCCTTGTAAAGTGGAGGATATTGATGGAGCTTAATTTCTTCTTCTGCTTCAGAAATATTACTGTTATAAATTCATTGGAAGTCTTTAGTAAAAAGTCTTATGAATAAGTCAGAATAAAGTAGATATGATGAGGAGCCATTGTCAGTGTTTCATTACGATTAAACCTAGCAATTTTTATCACCATTTTAAATGGCTGCCAAGTAGATTTGGTTTTGCAGAAGCATTTGTTTCACTCTGATGCATCTAGTTCATTGCTCTGTTTGTCTTCAGCATTGTAAAATTCTTCAAATGATGCACAGGTTCTTTCATATATATGATTACTTGTATCAGACTTTATGATTATTTGTAACATACTTTCACATCTCAACATCAACAAAGTAATTTTGATATTTCAAGTAGGAGGTATCAAAGAAAGTTATTGTTCAGCTTTCTCCAAAATGGTTGTTTGAAAATTGTCATAAATGTGTGGATTATTGTAGAGTGATTGCTTGGTCCCTCTAAACCCAGTCTGTGGGGTTGAGAATCTACAGAGACATTTCTCACAGCTGGACGTGGTTCTTACACCCGAATTTCTGGCTCACGTGAGGAGTTTCCTGACCATTTGTAAGCTTCAGGAATACACGATCGATGATGGTATGCAAAAGGTAGGCGAGATTGGTCGTAGCCTATAGGTTTTATGCTGCGTAAGCATTGTGGTGCAGTCCATATTTAGTCTGTACTATAAAGAAATGATTGCCATTAAGATGATGTTTAGGAGATGTTGATGACAAGGTAGAACTGACATGTAATGTCCGCTCTGCGACTAGAACTGACGTGTGATGTCCGCTTTGTGACTGTATTTCAGGCAATCCAGGATGATTTTGTAGAGAAGACAGACCATTAAGTCTATGACAGTGGCGACTTTCCATACCTTGACTTTAAACTTAGTACCAGGTATGGGTGTAACAAAATAAAAATTAGTGGACATAAGTTTACAAACAAGGGTCAGTTTACTTTGTATTTTAGTTTTGTACTGGAATTCTTGACATGTACAACATTCGTTTGTCAAGTTACTAAAGAATGTAAAATATACACTGTATGTCAAGTTACCAAGAATTTAGAATATACACTGTATGTGAGAGGGTTATACATACGTATAGTCATACATCATTTTGTGTTTTTGACAGGTTGTTGTCGCTGAGTGCCCTGGAAACCTCCCCAACACAGAGTATGTGGGAAAAAGCAAAAACAATGGAGGCTGAAAGGAAAAGGAGAATTCTGATGTCCAACAATACGCGATGATTCTGGGCTGATTTTAAATTTCCACATTTCATTGGATGAACTTTTAAGGTCACCACAAATGACTTGTTGAGATTGGTAATTGTCCATCATGGTCTGTCATTTGTGAAAAATTTGAACATGTGTATATTAATTTTCTCATTTAAAAGTGCATGGTCACTTGTCATTGAATTTGGTATGGAAAATTTGGGGGATTAAGGGGTCCCCTGGAGCCTAAAAGAACTGTGCAGTCTTTAGAAATTGTCTTTATTTCAGGACATCCAGCAGACATTTAGATGAGTGAGGAAGCCCCCTACCAGAAATGTAGAAATCATGACGGTTCTGACATACATGTTATACAGTTATCAAGGCTTCAGGGAAGGGTAGTTATGTATTAAATGAAATACAGTACNTTACATGTACATGTTATAGAGTCTTCAGGGAGGGGTAGTTATGTATTAAATGAAATACAGTACATGAATATTTTAGAATGCACTGTTTAGAAACATTACAAACACTAAATTTAATTTAGCTGTCCATATTAAGTGATGTTACTTGTTATCTGATGACTTGATTAAGGCCCTGTGGGCGTATTGTTACATTTGTTAGTCTGATAATAAATGATTTTTAAAGTGGGAAAATGTTGTTTTGGAAGTCTGATAGCAGATCCTGTTAAGTTTACTTTGACACACTAAATGGAATACTAATATTTCTCATTGCTACTTGTGCCACACAGATGAAATACGGATGCCTTGGCTCAAAACCCAGAAAACATATATTTGTTATGACCTAATTTGGAATTATATCTCTTAGTAATGAATTATGTTAATACAAGCATCAATATAATATCAATAAATATATGTGTAGATGTGCATGTTTGTGAACATTTTAGGTTTGATAATTGTAGTTTCATGTGTCTAGGGCATTATTGTCATCGTAGGTCCTTCCATTCTCTTGGGTTGTTTTTGTGATTGATACGCTCATTTCTTCACGATTGTAGTCTTTTTCGGAACTATTTTCTTGCCTGCCTTCTTGACCCTCTTTGTCCTAGTATTGAGGAACCTTTTGTTTTCTGGCGTATAAGAATTGACGGGTAATTTTTCGATATTGAATGTGATGTTTTTTCTTTGCACAGGCCTGAAGGAAGGTTTCGATTTGACGGTCTCTGAAAGAGAAAATATGATAAAATACTAGTTTATAAAGGATAATGTTGGGAATATTCTTGTGTATCATGAGTACTAGTATCCCCCATAATATTTTTTGTAAATTTCCTTTATTTCTCATAGTCGCAGTATGATTTTCGATGATTAATTATTTGAATGCACAGAGATCAAGCATATAATTCTATGGTCTGTAAAGTGTGCCATTACAACCTGCCATTGAGTCGGATGCTGTCTGACTGTTTGATACTAATTGTTAGATCGTTCTTCATACACTGATTTTGACGACGGCTTTATTCATGGGATAAAGGGCTCATGACGGGTGGGACCGTTCGACCTGAGATGCTTGCTCTTGGGCACCTGGTTCCACCTCTGGTATATCCGGGATCCGTGTTTGCCCAATTCTTGATTTTGTATTCCGTTTCATTATGCATATGATATTATCTTTATGGGATGCGTGAAAGAAAAGGAAAATAAAATTGCTCTAATAGAAATTTTAACTTGATAATGAACAAGGGCTATTCGATATGTAATGTGTAGTGTGAGATATCTCAAAAGCATTCGACTCAAATAGTGAAATGAACATTACAGCCCTTTGAAGTATTCTCCGCGGTTTGAAATATATGATTTCAATCGAGTCCATTTCTGAAATGCGTCACGGTACGCTGATGTAGCTAGGCGTCACGGTACGCTGATGTCGGTAGGTCCCTAGGCTCCGCACCCCACGGGTTAATGCTGAATGTGGAGATCCTAGGCCGTCAACGGTACGCTGATGTAGGTAGGCACCTGGCCGTCACGGTACGCTGATGTAGGTAGGCCCCTGGGTTGCCTATATTTTGTTTCAATTTTTTCTTGGGGATTTTTTTGTCACCAGTAACAATTTTTATACCCCCGTTCCGAAGGAGGGGGTATACTGTTTTACCCCTGTCCGTCCCTCCGTCCGACCGAAACAAATATTTTCGTCGCACTTTTCTCTATCGCAGCCAATTGATATTTGGTGTATGACTTCATCTAGGGGTCCCCTACCGCGCTTACCGAATTCAGACCTCTTGCATGTTTACTTCCTGTTCAACGACTTCTCTAAAAAACATTTAGTCTTAATGTGAAATAAATATTTTTCGTCGCACTTTTCTCTGAAACTGCTCATCACAACCAATTGATATTTGGTGTATGACTTCATCTAGGGGTCCCCTACCGCGCTTACCGAATTCAGACCTTTCGCATGTCAACTTCCTGTTCAACGACTCGGTCAATGTTGTGGAATAAATATTTACGCCACACTTTTTTCTGAAACTGCGTATTAAAAAGATATTTGATATTTTGTATATCACTTCATCTAGGGGTCCCATACCACATTTACTGAATTCAGACCTTTTGCATGTCAACTTCCTATTAACTGACGTAGTCAATATTTTTGAAGTATTGCTGCGAAATTATTGAGTCTGTATGTGAAATAGATATTTCGTTGCACCTTTCTTTGCTTCTGCACATATCAACCTTTCCAAAGAATGAACAAATTCTCTAGGAAGCAACTTTATTTACCTAAGAGCGGGGGTATCCTTAGTGAGCAGTAGCTCACAGATTCCTTGGGTTTTTTTTTCAAATTGGTAGTTCGGATGAGACCTCGAAAACTGAGGTCCCGTGTCACAACAGGTGTGGCACAATATAGACATAAATAGAGTTTTGCATATAACTAGTATATTATTATATATAATTTGACATAAATTTTGGTGTTTACAAATACATATGGGGGAATTCTACAACTTTGGTGAGCGTGATGGTCCATAGACCTTTTTGTTTGTAAGTCTCGGCATTAGTGACTGATACGATAGCATGAAAAGAAAGACAACCATTTTGAATATGAACTCGATTTTGTATATGTCTTTTTTGGTATTATGATTAGCGTTTGACACAATGTTTAACTTCGCCTTTTTGTATCCCAAAGATATCGGGGTGGTGGGGTATATATACATGTACATACTGTTTGTGAGGGAGGACTTTTCTCTGTTCTTCAGTACGGGAGCGGGTAGCAGGTCTGTGAATGGAATCTTGCTTTCAGTCTTTCTATCCGAGGGATTATCTGATACAGACCAAGAAAAGGAAACAAAAGATTGAAAAATGCTGTACAATTAACGTTCAACATATAATTTCACATACCAAAAAAGAAAGGTATTTGGTAGGGCTTTTACTCTCTTAGAATGTTATTTTAACAAGAGTCCTGCAATGCGTGACATTTGATCAACGGTAGATCATAACGTTGCAGCGTTAAATTGTAACTAGATATTCCCGCCAATTCTGATGTTATTAGGAATAGTCTATTGACTATATACCTTTTAGTAAGACTGAGGAAATTCGATAGTTGTAAACACGTTGCTTTCTCTGGGTAGAAGATATGAAGTCCCTGTAACCTAAACAAACGAAACAACACGTCATTAACACCTTATGCAAGAGGAAATACATCG
>CAJDSM010016195.1:0-27960 GCA_903981925.1 Ostrea lurida
GGATATCATTACAATTAGTAGAGGTATGAATGTCATTACAATTTGTAGAGATATCGAAGGCAAAATCGTTGGATATGTAGATATTGACGGAAAAAGATACAAGTTCGAGTACGATAGGGCAGGCAAATTTCCATGGAAATAATTTTATCCTATCCCCACTGACAGTGGAATTTCCTCTATATTCAAACATGGCTTTCTTTGTTCGGAACACGGCTAGACAGCCCAAACTGTTCTAAAATCTCCATTATTTGCGTATAAATCCCATTGAACTGTCATTTAGACCTCAGTGTGAGTTTTTAGATTTAAACTATTATTCCTATATTTGCATTCCGTGTAGAAAAAACAAACAATTGTCTGAATCTAAATATGACCCCCCAAAGTTTTAGTTGCAAACAATTTGCATTGTTTGATATGCAGATTCGGATAGTGTGGAATTCTGAATTACTCGTGCGTTTGTCTGCTATACGAGTACATTAGTGAGAATTAAACATTGGTCATCCTCTAGCACTATGAAAAGGTAAGTAATTTATGAAAAATTAATTTTAGATATAGAAATATTGACATTTTCACTATTGACACACATAGGCAAATAGTTTCATCTGGAAACTGAATACATCAAAATATGTGACTTTAAATGTATTTCTATATCTTTTCTCACGCTAAGACGTCTTGACCATTACGTTTCAACAAAAGTCTACTTGCACTTTGTTAAACATTTATGTTTAAAAGTGCATGATTAATGTTTCAATTCCAACCTGAAATTTTCCATTTCCGATCCGATCTGACTTTTATTGAGATTTAATCTTTCTAATGCGTGTTTGCATGTGAAAGTAGAAGCAGTTGGATTCAGTCTGGTTCCTGAAAAATAGCTTTGTCGTCATTCCTAAACATTAATGTGCTCTTCGATAGCCTGTCTGGCGGGCTTCTCTGTTCTATTGGACCTCTGATAATACTTGTATATCAGTAATTCATTATTGGTTAATATATGTATGTTATCCTGGTGGTACGCTTTGCCCATTAAAGTAATATACCTTTAAATCATGATACTGGAACCAAAATGAAAAAAAAAATTAAATTACCCCCCCCCCCCCCCGAAAAAATTGAAAAATAAAGAAACAAAAAAACAAAACAAAAACAAAAAAAAAAAAAAAAAAAAGAAAGAAGAAAAGAAAAGAAACCCGCGTTTTTCTATTTATGATTAGTAGCGCGTAAAGCGAAAAGATGCCACATCCTAATAGCTGGATACATTTGGACCTTTAAGGGCACGATATACAAGGTTTAAATATTCTATGCTTTCTATCTACTTTACGAATCTTACAGCTCCCATGATCAGTTCACGGTTGTAACAGACAAGGGCTCAGGTTCTATCCAACACGTTTATAAATACCGCCATTATAATGTCTGTGACAATTCCCTGTACTTTAAGGAGAAAAGATGTCAAATTTCCGATGGTGGAACCCTCTTCTGGATTTTACACAAAAACAATGTGTATGTCTTTTTAGCCATCGAAAAATGTCAAATTTTAATTTTTAGCATTGAAAACTATCGGGGCAAATTATACCGATCATATCGCAGTCCGACCTACATTTAAACCTTCTTTAGAATGTGAGAAAGACGGTATTTTTTTTGTTCTTGATATGACAAGATGTTTACTTTGATATCGGGAATAAATCATCAATTTTTGCAACTTTAATTAATCTGTGAAGTTCTTTTGATAAAGGTGTGTCTGCCGTCAAGGCAGATACTTAGTACTATACAAGATACCAAGTTGTTATAAAGCTGGAATGACATTACAGATTAATAATTTGTTCACAACTGTTTTTTTTTTAATGCAGATAACATCCGATGGTATACACTGTAAGAATAAATAAACTCATCCATTATGAATTAATAAGCTGTGTCATATCTACTCCAGCATGTCTGGAACGACTATTAAGAACTAGCTTGTAATTCTTTTTAAAATCTAGATTTTTGTTTTATCTTTCATTTTTAGGGCTAGTTTTGAAGGGAAAATTTCTTCTCTCATCTTTGCCTGATTCACAGTTTTAGGACAAGATATCCAAGTTTGTAAACGATTTACTATGACATCTCTTCTTCCACTCACTTTTCTGTGGGGAAATGGTTTAGTAAACACTTCAGCTCTTTCCCGTTATCGTCCAATTCAAAAATAGTGTTGTTCGAATTTTAAAGAAAAGTGAAAATCCACAGAAATTAGCCACCTCTATGGCAATGAAGAGAAACTGAAGTGTGTGTTTGCTTCACTTTGTAATCTTTAAATCCTTTGTTTATAGTAGATTTTATTATTCCATTTAAACTGTCGAGACTTCATTTTCAACTTTAGAGCTTAATTCTGTTTTCTTGTTCATTTCCATAACGAAAATTAAAATTAATTAGGAACGGCATACACACATTCACTCAGCATGCGATTAGGTCGTTAGAAGTGCAGATGTCATTTTCTGACATGCTGTTAAAGTACATGTAAGTATTTTATAGGGTTCAACTGCTTAAAACGCATACTTAAAACAATTTTATTTCAAATTTGAAAAGTAGGCAACAATCCGATGAAAATAAGTATTTATCAGATAAAGCGAAAATATCAACAACAAAAACAAAAATAGACAGCAATGGAAATGAATGATTGTTCTCAAAATTATCCATCTGAAACATTACAAAACATATTTGAAATCTTGATCAAGCTCAGCTCTACAATAAAGAGCAATGCCATGCGATTTAAAAATTATCACGTGATATCCTTAAATATTTTCTCTAAAATAGCGAGAATCCTAACATAGTGAATTTCTTTGCACTGTAAACTGCAATGTGTAGAAAAAACATTAGCTTTATCTTGTTTTCTAAATGGTAAAGTAGTTCCTCATTTCATAGTTTCCATTCGATGTTAAATTCAAATGATCTAGTGTCTTTACAATGGTGCCTATTTCATTCATGAAAACGTCATGTAGATAAAAATGAACAGATTTTTTTTCCAGACACCTTTCAATTATATTTTCTTCGTAGAATTTCGGCTATAATTGGAGGAGATTACATATATTTCTTCGATTCCAATATAATCTTGTTAGGTTTTGGGTGGTTTTTTTTTTCTCTGACGAATACAAATCTTATTTTCAAAAATTCAAATACCCCATGAACACCGGTTTTTGAGGGGTTTCTTTAAACTCGTGATCATCCAAACAGCTGATATTTTGCGAACTTCATGTGGGCGGGCTAGCATTCTGCATGGCCGATGATTCATAATTAATGGCAATAAACCGGTTTTCTCGTTCGCGAAGTGATACTACATGCATTGAGTCGTTATCTTCTCTTTCTACCCGACATCCCGCACTACGTCACATGAATGTCGACCATATTTCAATGAGAAAAATCCTGTAATTGACCATGTATGCAAAAATGTCTGCTTCCAAAATGCAATAGAATATATAAATAACAGTTTTTCATACATGTATGGAGTTACAAGTATCGGCTAATATTTTGGCATTAAAAAAATGCAATTTGCATATATATGTACAGTATAAGTTCAGATTAGATAGCTTCTTGATTTGCATATGGAGTTAAAAAAGTAAGACAAAAGCATTTTTTTTTAAATTTCATAGATTTTCGATGTTAAAATTGTAGCCACATTTAACCCACACATTTTGGACATTTATTTGCTTAAATGTCATTTGTGTTATTGGCAAAACTTTGTTGAATGTTTTCCTTTAAGTCCATTCTTTCCTTAAAAAGAGATTAATGGCATATTCATTTGTATATTGACACAGATAAAAAAGAATTATTAACACACATTTATAATACAATTCCTTTTGACAAGCGACAAGCTCCTCTTCTGTCCGACATTGGCGGGGATTAAACATGCAGCAGAACGAAATCCACCTGTCTTTGAAGTGCAGCTAAAAGGTTGTACCGGCATTGGTTTATAAATGGAATGCCAATGATTTTAATCGAGTGTTTTGAAAAGAGAAATGTAAAATTAAGACAATAAGAAAGAGACCCCCTCTAGTTTCATCCTACAATAGCGTTTTAATGTATTTTGCATGCCACCACAACTCAATATCTTCTTATAAATTACCATTCTCTATTGAACCAAATTCCGTGGAATCATATCAGAAATAAACATGCTTTGTGTAAAGTTTGATAAACTATATGATCCTTTATTGATGAATATTTTTTTATTTCTTGCATGAAAACGAAAGTTATGTAATCGTAAGATAATACAATAAAGCATATCTTTGACAGACGTCTAATTGTGCTTCCTTACCAAAATAAATTATATCATGCAAGGTTTCCACTCGAGACGTCTGGCTGGGTGCTGGCTTGTCTATCAGAATAACCATGGTATCTTTTCACCACACAAAGGCACATAATGTAAGATAACTCACGCAATTTAAATTTTAAATGATTGTAGCATCTAATTAATTTTTGATACTTCATATGGTGTCAGAAGGAGTGCTTGAGATAATTTTAATTAAGGATTTTAAAGAACCAGTTAAGAAGTTAATAGTTTAGGTTTGTAAAAGAATAAATTCCAATTCCATTCATCATCAAAACCCATTTGCACATAGAAGAATATATCTCAACAAGAATTCAATATTGTCTAAATGAAGGGCAATATTTTGAAATGGTATCAGATAGGTCAGGCTAAAAAGGCCGAGAATCCGACAAAATTCAAAAGGCGCTAACGCTACTTTGTTGACAGAAAGATAATTCTATTCAAATTAATCGTTCATATTCATGTCAAACATGTATTCTATTGGAATGTGATCGTCTTGAGGGAAATTTAAATAACTGATAATACGAAGGATTTTCTTTTAATAAAAACTGACCACCGTAGGCACGTATTTATAGTTCTAACTCCTTTAATGCATGAAAACATGAAGTTGAAGTTGACGTGAACATGTCTTTAAACCGCGATATATAAATTGTAAAATGCAAAGACACGGTTTTGAATATCGATCTAAAACTCAAAATTCGGGTCGTGCGAAACAATACACACAGACACCCATTCAGAACAAAAACTAAATTCTTTTGATAGGCTTCAATTCAACACATTGATTAGATGCGTATCGGGGAACCCCTAGAAAGAAGACCTGCTGGTCACTGCCAAATTCAGATCCCCCGGCGGTTGTCAAAAATCTCCAGTTACGCTGAAGCCTCTCAAGTATCCAGACCCGGTTTTCTGATCCGAGTGAGGCGCGCGTTTGAGGGACCACGGTTAGGGATATGCTTATTGATTGTGTTATAACATAAGACATACGACTGGTAGAACTTCGCGGGTTTAAAAACTCGTCGAATATTAAACGACCTGGAAGATATTGACTAGAAGCCGTGAGGGGATTGTGTAAACAAGTTAGCTAATTTTTTGACATGGATTATGCGAATTAGATCTTCTGCTCGGGTGTCTATGATATTCATGGAGAATACAGGTATATTCACTTAGCGAAAAATGTCCTTTTTAACCTCGTGTGAAACACCATAGCCGCTCTGCAGACCATACACAGTCCTTGTAGAAGACCGGCTCTGGTTGTAAAATTCCCTTTTGAAAAAAAATCTTTAATAGATGTATCGATAATCTCCAATGGTATTAAACCACGGAAAGTATTGATTTCATATTCACCTTTTCGTCAAATGCTGCACAAACTAAACTGGCTTTTAATTACATAGAGTTAATGATGTCAGTGCTATTACCTCCAATTTTAAGACATATCAGGTAATTAATTTTCACTGTTTTGCATATTTTTTCTCCTTCTTTTTTTTTCCCCACTTGTGGTTTTATGTCAGGAATTATTGAATATATACAGTCATGGTATCAATCTGAAAAAAAAAAGATTCTTTTAAGAGAATTTATTTCAGATATTTTCAGATGGATCTTAATTCTCAAAGCATTTGAGCGACAAAAATAATTTATACTGTATATATCTTTAAGTTGTTAATGACGGTTTGTGATTTTCAAAAAAAAATCTCTACTAAAATGCAGCGAAGTTTAATGTTGACAAGATGTTAAAGATTGGGCAAGATGTATTTATCTACTAATAAATAAAAGGTAATTGTCGTACAAGTTGCTCTTAAGTATGTACCATGATATCACAACAACCCTGGAAATGTCATTCTGTGAAAATACTTAAACTTGTGTATTTCAACGGCGAAGGGTAATACATCATCTCAAGAGCAGATCTAGTTATCAAATTCTTTTTTAAAATAGGTCTTCTATGATATATGACATTCGTATACTGCTAAAATTATGAAAATACCCTTACTATATTATACAAATTACTTGGAAAACATTCGTGAAGTCATAAAAAGAAATATCAACTGCATATCTGAAATGTAATCGTATTTCCTGTTGGTATCATGCGATGGTTGTTTTGGGGTTGTTGAAAATATCGTATTTTATGTCCTTCGTTAAAAGCGAGGATTACTATCTACTTCTCAGACTACAGTATGCCGCTCAGCTCGCGCCATTGACAGCGTACATCTACTCCAGTTTTATAAACTCACCCCCTTCTTATTTTTCAACTCACTCCAACGTGGAAATTAATTAAGATTTGGCTACCAATTCGATCGCCCAGTCACTCAGGAAACGCGGAAATAAGAATGAATATTGAAGTATAAATGGAAAACGAATGATTTCGCAAGCAAACAAATACAGCTCAAATATTCCCTCCTTTTAGCTAAATAGATATTTCGGTGTCTTTTACTAAAAGAGGGCTAGTTTAAAAATTAGATGCATTACATTGTACAACATGGAGGCGTTGTCTGTTAAGACCACATGTCTTTATCGTAAATGGCCTGTAAATTAATGCAGGTCTTTCCTGTTATTTATTATTATCATACATGCAACTACACTGCAAATGTAGTTTTATAACGATGCATTTACATACGGGTTCTGATGAGAAATGTACTTTATCATTCTCGAGCTCTGACAAAATGATCCAGTCATCGAAAAAACAATGTACATTGTAAAATATATATAACATGACATACAGTAATTGATTGTACATGTTTTACGTCCCTTTTGTGAATATTTCAGTCATATTGAGACGTCACCATTGCGGGTGAAGGGCTGCAAATTTAGGTCTGTTCTCGGCGCTCGTGGGCTTTGAGCAAGGAGGGATCTTTATCGTGCAACACCTTCTATGACACGGGACCTCGGATTTTGCGGTTTCATCCGAAGGACCACCTCGTTTAGTCGCCTCTTACGACAAGCAAGGGGTACCAGAGTCCTATTCTAACGCGGATCCCCACAGGGTTACACACATTAAAATATTGCATTTCCTATCATACCCATATGTACCATATAAATATTTATTATACTCGAACAGTGTGGAGAATATCAAGATAAAAAAGTTAATATTTTTGAGCCGAGTTGGACTACATATGTATATGTTGTTTTAAGTACAATTCAAGACCTTTTTTCATTTAATTAGAGATTTCACCAGCTCTTGGTAAAATACCGTGCAAATTCTAACCTATACATCACGCTCCGAGCTATAAACTGGTACACTATTTATTGGTGCTACACGCGAGAGGCAAGAGTCACCAGGGGTAACAGTTTATCCTGCCGAAGCGGTGAGGGTTCTTTATCGTGCCAACGCGCACGGGGTACCTCAATTTATTGGTGAAAACAATCAACGACAGAGTGACCAAACTCGAAACTCCTACAAAATATACATGCAAAATAAAGAGTAGGGCAGACATGGACCTTTGAACACACATGATCAGTGCCTAGGAGGAGTAAGCATCCCCTTTTGATCGGTCATACTCGCCGTGATTCCTATAGCTTGGTAATCCGTATTCAAAACAGCCTAACAAATGTTATATAACAGGTCAGACAGCATTCGACCCAATGACAGGTAACCCGAATAATCCAGTCGTTATATTCCGCTCTCTCTGATCACTACATTAACCTACGGTTGGAGAGAACCGGAGACGGGAGGGCTTGAATTATTCGAGTTAAATGACAGGTTGAATTTGTAAATTATAGTACTACCCGAAAGTCACGTGACTTTCTCTTCTAAATGTTGTGCGTTTGACTATATATGTACTTCCTGTGTTAAACGTCTTATGTTTAACGTGGCGAAAGCTAATGTCTTGGGCGAGTTGGTTGATATATATCATGTTAAAGCGAGATAATGAATTCCAATTTTTAACATTCGGCCGAGTTGGAAAAAACAGTTGGATGGATTCGAAATGAGAGTAGGCAACACTTGGAGCGAATTTATATGGTCTAGGTAATGCTCAAACATTTAAAAAAGACCAAACGTATATGCTACATTACACGGTAAAATTGATGAATGAAAAACAGATGTCATTTTCAAATCTTTATGGAATAGTAAACTCGAATCATTTAATCAAGTACGAGTAACTAAACAGTTCCTGACCTTTTCTAAACAGTTCCTGACCTTTTCTTGGTTCGGTGAATATTGTACTTCCCAGGTAGTGGAAGCATTATATTTGTGTTTACGTATAAAATTTTACTTTGGACTACCATTTAAGAAAACATCTTATTTGATGTACGATATCATATGATGTACGATATCATATGATGTACGATATCATGATCATATGATGTACGATATCATGATCATATGATGTACAATATCATATGACGTACGATATCATGATCATATGCTGTACAATATCATATGACGTACGATATCATATGCAAAGAGAAAACTTTACTTTAATTTGACACCAAATACCATCACTGATCATTTAAAAGAAAATGCATAATTTTGTTTACATGATATATAATAATGATTTATATTATATTTATTAACTTGTAAAGTTCCTACGATAATTATCACTCACACTGAGGTGTCGCCAGCTGTAGGTAAAGTACCACTAATTTGTACCTATGTATATTGCTCTAGATCGTAAGAGGGAGGGATCTTTATCGTGCCAGCGCTTGCCGTAGCACGATACTTCTTTTTTAAGGTCTTATCCGAAAGACCCGCGACTCTCACTTCTAATTATCGAGCGTAAAAAGAGATTAATCTCTATCTATTTTTACGTCTTACGTCTTTGCCTGATCGAGGTACGAGCGGGACTCAAATTAATGACCTCAAGGTCACAAACCAGATACTCTAACCATTAAGCCCCGCGACCTCAAGGTCACAAACCAGATACTCTAACCTATGCCGGATACTCTAACCACTATGCCACCGCGACCGGTTGTTTGTTAGACGCCCCGTCGATAATTTTTTTTCACTCGCATTGGGACGTCATCGGTTTATGCTTAGCGCTTTCGGCTGTAGCTACCTGTCGCCACACGGGACCTCCGTTTTTAAGGTCAAATCCGAACGACCCGTGGTTCTCACTTCTAACTACCGAACTTAGAGGGGCATCAAAATCTTAGCTTCTTTATCGGCAATCCCAGGTTTGAATGCAAAGAAAATACTACAAGTACCTTGTGATATTTTCGTTTAACAATTTGCAAACTTTAGACGTATCTTGCGACAGCGACAGTAGTGCGTAAATTCAGATTAATGAACTGAACTCCCTCCTTGTATTCTTTATATGCAGGTTATTGACAAAGCAATTTGTCTCTGTGGAAATGCACTCTAAACTTCAATAACATCCGTTTTGCTTTAAATAAGGCTTTATCAAAAGTTATCGGCGAGTTTCACAGTGATAAGTATTCTGGTAGCGTATTTTCCCCATTCTTGTATTTGTTGTTGTGTGGAGGAATTTCGGTGGTACTTCAATTTTTCTGGGGTAAGTAGCAGTAAAACTGGCATTCAGGAATGGATCCTTTTGATTCTTCCTGTGTTCGAAGAATGTTGAATGGTCATTTTGAATATCAATCATAGGAAACTTTTTAAGATGTTTCATTTTGTATCAATACATCAGGAGAGGTATATTGATCTTGCTGGACTTTCAGAGATGGAGAATGGTCCCTTCGTTAATTAAAGCCAGTACCCTGTACTTTTGATTTACTTCTGAGTTAAAATAGGTGCCATATTCAGTTAATACTATGCACGTCAAGGTTGAAATTGTTTCAAAATAAACTTTATTTTATTTTTCTGATACGTTATGAAAGGCATGTATTTTTTTTTTGTGTGTGCATGTGCATGTGTGAAAAACAAATCCACCTTTAAAGACTAAAAAAAAAAACCCCAAAAAACAAAACAAAAATCAATTTTTAAAAAAAATGAAGAGGGGGGCTCTAATAAAACCTGCTTGTTTCCGTCGTTGCTGGTTGGGTATAATGGAATAATCTTCATCAGGGATACCTGTATGGCAGCAGAAAGCAAATGTTATGAAGATTACTAATACTATGTGGTTTGAATGAAATATATAAATTTTTCATTTTATGCATCAGTATTCTTGATAGAAAAGCAGCAGGTTTAGTTCACGTACGCTGTTAATCCCTGGTATTCAACGTTTATCATTAATTTACAAGAATCTATAAGTTTTCTTTGAGAAATATTGAGTTTTATGATATTCTAATGATAATCTCGAGATGGTCATGCATATTGATTGTGCATGTACATGCATTTATTTTCACATTTCCAATCTGTTTCTAAATTGAAATGTAATCTCTACATGAATGCGTTCCAATTATAAATAATAGACGCACGAGAATCCTGATAAATATGGTATTTCATAGGAATTCTGACAAAACAGAATGTAAATACATTGTACCTGTATAAAGATGTATATTAATTTTCATTTTCAAAATGTATAAGGTACTTGCACCGGCCGCGCTCCCTGAAGATTGCCGTCATGGAGCGTAGTAATTCAAATCCCTCAAGTACATATCTCTTGAATGAAGTCTTTTGTCAACTGGTGTATCAATAGTTAAGAAAATGGTTTTTTCCTTTTTAAGTGTTATATGGTAATGATTGACCACATACGCACAGGCCATAATATCTTCACTTCAGCAAGTTTTATTTATTGGCCGGTTAAAGCATCTGAAATGGAGTCTGATTTCAGCATCAACACCTCTCATTTATTAGGGCCCCGCCGAGTATCGGCGGGACCCCTATAGTAATCAGCGTTTCCGTCCGTCCTTCCGTCCGTCTGTCCGTCCGTCACAAAAGCAGTTTTCGCGCGATAACTCGAAAGGGCTTGCACCAATTAATATGAAATTTAGGACAGTGTAAATATCCATTGAGGTCAGCTCCCTTTCGATTTTGGAAAATTTTTGATTTCACGTTTCAGAAATATGGAATTTTTTTCCTAAAAAATGGTGTTCCAGTTTTCGCCACAATAACTGACCAACGCTTTGACTAATCAGATTGAAACTTTTAGAAAGTGTATACCTCCATACAGGCAAGCTCCCTAATCGATTTTGAAAAATTCTGATTTTCCGTTTTCGAGTTATGGAATTTTCTTTATAACAAAGGGAAGTAACTCAAAAATGTTTGCAGAAACTTGTTATGACAGTTTTGGAGAGTGTTAGAATTCTTATCCTCTCGCAACTAGTTGTGGAGAGATATATCAGCACTGCTGCGAGTCCATGAGACTGTGTGGTGTGTTGTTTGTTTTGGGGTGTGTTTGTTTGTTGTGTGTTTGTGTGTCTGTGTGTTTGTATATGGAACTCTGTGAACAGATAAAGATTCATCAGAGGATCATCAAACCTTGCACACATGTTCCCATGGAGAAGAGGATGCACCCTATTGATTTTCAAGGTCAGGGTTCAAAGGTCAAGGTCTTTTTATGACTTTGCTAAAAATCTTGTGAACACCGATGGAAGCAATGGCATTCATCAGAGGATCACTAAACCTTCCATAAATGTTCCTATGGAGAGAGGATGAACCATATTGATTTTCAAGTTCAAGGGTCAAAAGTCAGATACACTATTGAGTACTGCCTAAAAATCACGTGAACAAAGTTGAAGACACAGCATCATAGATGATCATCAACCTTCCACAAATGTTGCCCATGGAGAAAGTATGAACCTACTGATTTTTAAGGTCATTGATCAAAGGTCAAGGTCATTATTGACTTTTCTTAAAAATTATCTGCGAACGTGATATAAGCAAGGTCAATCATCAGAGGATCACTAAACCTTCTACACTATTAATGGCTCAACCAGCGGGGCCCTCTGTGATGTTGGCCACATCATATTTTTTCTAGTTTTATGAGTTTTGGTGGGTTTTTTCTCGGAATAATGGCAAGGGTGTTTTGCTCCCATATTAAAGATAATAAAATCCCAAGTTTTCTGTGATTGATGGAATATATGAATACATATGTTAAAACATGCCAAGGGGACTAGTGCAGACGTTCAAACATTTTACTCAGTAAATGGAATAGTATTCAACACGACTCTAAATATTATTATGTTTTATCATTTACATGTAAATATACCGTTAAAACCTTCGAGAGACGTAGCAGATGGTGAAAAAAGATTTCATTAAACAAAAACATTTCTAAAAAATATCTAATACTAGTAAAAACGACAAAATTTCGGAAATATTTTTTTTGGAGGGGCTTCAAATTTAAACCAAAGGACCATTCTCGATAAAAAAAAAAAAAAAGTAATGAAATTGCTACTTATCTGATGCACTTATGATCAAGAAATTAGTTTGCTTTATAAATTTATTTAATTTGTAAAACATTTCACAACAAGGCAATGGTTCCATTGAAAAAGAATAGCAAAGTTATTGAAATTTAGTCATTTCATTATAATATCTTTTTAAAATCTGTCAGACTTTTTTTGCAATTGAAATTAGCTGTAGACTAAACAAAATATCAACAAATAGCATTTATAATTTTCATAAATATCTTTAATCTTAAAAAAAATTGTGTAGCAATCCATGAACGTAATCAGAAAAGTTTATTGAAAATATGTATAAATCAATGTAAACTACATGTATTATCATTTTCAAAAATGGCTATGACAAACTAGCAAATTATTGTCTCATGACCAATAAGTATACCGGGTACATGTATTTAGCAATTCAAATCAAACAAAACAACAGGATTTCAACCACTGTTAATACGAAACAGAAGCATGCCAGGCTATTACTAAGAAATCTAGAAACAGGTAATCGTATATTCATTACTTGTTATATGGAAAACATAACACCTACTGCCAAATGTTCAAAGTGTCTAGACCAGGTGGTCAATAAGTGCGGACCATTGTCACGTGACCTTAGAAAACCAGACACCTCTTCTATTACACAGCAGGTTTCCTACGCCGGACAATACACCTGGTGGTTTTTTTTTATCGATACCTGGGTCGATATACCGTCTTTCACCATCACATCTCGCCATATAATTACGAAATGAACTCCAATTTACCCCTCTTCATCCGTCTTGATGTACTAATAAATCTATAATTACGTAAAGGATATGCAAAAGCAAAAAAATTCTCTCATACAAACATACAGACTGCGCTCACAATTCAAGATGTGTCACATATTCCCGCAGTTAATTAATATTTTCATTGATTAAAATTATCGTACCTGTCTTGCAATGCATACGTATTTATAAATAACAAGCCAAAATGCGTAATATATAAATTATAAAATAATCGATACACGTGCTAATGAATTCAAACGCCCAAATAAGGCTTTCAATGTTAGAAAACATGGATTAGAAACAGGTTCAAAGTATAAAACATTGCTATACTCATTTTAAAATTTGCCATGTTCCTAAAAAGAGAGCCCACGTAAAGTTATTGAATTTTTTGTCGATTGACATTCGGTCTTTGCTTATCTCGCGTACAGGCCACGTTGCAATTTGAAGTTTTAATTTCACTATTTACGGCAAATATTTGTGACTTTGAATGACATGATTTGCTAATACAGAAGAGTTGGTGTGTTTCTTAAGAAGACTGACTACTTACTTCTTCTTTTTACAGTATGATTCCTGCAATAAATAGCCCAACTGTCTAAGGGATGGGTACTGGATTTAGCGCAGTATGTTCAAGCAAACGGTCCGTTATCATCTCCAACAGCATAAAAGCGGTCAGACAGGATCCGGATGTAGACCCTGACGACACACCCATCAGAACCCCTAGTAAACTTCATGCTTGCGAGTCACGTGACTCTGGCATCGTCGAAAACGAGATTCCACATTACCTTAGCTTCAGTCGCCCAGATGTGAATATAGAGGATGAAATCTTTGAAGATGATAGCCAATCAAGCAGTGATAATTCTGATGAAACAGTATATAAGCTTGAACAGTCAGAAATTAAACCATCGCGCCCTCATTCTTGTCGTCTCGGGAACCGTGGTAATACCGCAAAGAATAGGGTAAATAAAGACTCTTTTGTTGAGGAGGACCGATTAGTCCGTTTATTACGTCAAACGAAATCTTCCAACCATGAAACAGCTGAAGACGATGGAGTAAATGAGCTGGATCGAGAAGATAGTTTTTACCAAGGATTTCAAGTAGAATCAGCCCGTAGAGGAAACAAACGTAAAAGTGCTAAGAGTTGCAGGAGCGACGGAAAAAGATCTACCAGAACAATAACAGATTTAAACAGTTCATCCGAAAATGAGGATTGGAGCGATTCAGAATTTTGGACGATTCCCGACGAGACTGACACAACGTCACCTGGAAGTAAAGGCAGCGGGAACCGAAAGGGATGGGTAATGGAAGACAAGACAGCCACCTACGAATCATCAGGCTCAACAACTCCAACCTCCACAAGATCGGGACAAACCATAGACTATTACAAAATTGTAAGTGAGAGCTACCAAAGATATGACGCCAATCTGGCCAAGAAAGCAAGCGAGCGGTCCATATCGAGCATCCTACTAATGCCAGTTGACGGGTTTCAAACCCCTACTAACTCAGTGGATTTACTTGATACTTCGTTTAATAACTTTCCATTACCATTCCACTTGCAGCGGGTGAGTGCACGGTAGATGTAGACATTTTGATACAATGTTCCTCAGAAAAGCCAGTTCACACCCAAACCAAACCTTTTATTTTTGTGGTTTTTTTTATCGATGTATCCTAAGTATAGGAAAGACCGTTTTCCAAATGTAATGCAACTGATATGTACTGTGCATTTTGAATGGTTTCAATATTTGAGACAGTTTACGAATGTTAACGTAACAAAACGCTTTCAATTGTGACGTCATAGGAAACTTACAAAAAGACGTATTATTATAATGTGGATACTTCATGACGTCTATTTAACCAGATATACAGATATTTTATTGCCAAATAATGGGCCCCTAAGGGCATGCATAGTATTAGACATGTATACTTAAGTATTGCGATTAAATACAACATAATTGATCAGCAACTAACGATACCAAGGGACGATGCATAGGGAACATATACAAATATTATTAGTAATATTATTTTCATGTATACATATACCTTTCATTCATTCGCAATTCACTAAAGAGGTATATGGATTTGTTCCGCCTCGTGGCAAACGTTGACGTTCAAGAATATTCATACTTTGTAATCACTTGTAACCAAAAAAAAAAAAAATGAATTTGGGAAATAATAAAGAATATATCAAAATTCTTACATGTTTATAGTTGCATTACAAGGACGATAGATAAACAGATAAAAAGAATAAACCTTGAAGGTGGTGAACGCAGATTTAACGGTCCCAATGAACGCTTCACTGACTTATAAAGACTGAAATTAGATAGTTTTTAAATTCACGGAAAAAGAAATTTCATATATTAATAATGATATAATTCATGCAGTGTAACTCGGCTTCCAAATATATCAGAGGAACATTGTAATCAATCACGCAGCACATTTTATTTTCACTAGCTTGATTCATTTGCCACCATATCATATTCTTTGTGATCCCAGTAAGTACTTGTCATTGGCCAACTGTTTATGTTGTGGACCTCCGTATACTCTCTCTGTCAGTAAAACCAAGCTAAATAAGGATTGGAACTATTTTATAGTTTGTGAATTTGCATTGAAAATGTACTTTTGTCTTTGTATAAACCAAGGATGCATCAGTGTGCGTGCATGTGCTCTGTCGATAGAAATACAAAGTTTCCATTGGTAAAGGCGTGAAACAATAGTAAGTTTAAAAAGTTTAATGATATGGCCGTTTCCGTATTGTTAAAAATATCCCTTGATCAATCTCGCAAATCCCCAACAAAATACAAAACAAAAAGAGTTGGACAATCACGGGCCCCTGGACACACCAGAAGTGGGATCAGGTGCCTGAGAGGAGTAAGCATCCCTTGTCGACTGGTCACACCCACCGCGAGCCCATAGTCTTGATCAGGTAAACGGAGTAATCCGTAGTCAAAATCAGTGTATATAAAGAACGGTTTTACAGTTGCTATGAAACACGTCAGACAGCATTTTACCCAATGGCAAGCCATACTGGCAACTAGATCGTTATACACTCTGTAACGACCATAGAATTTGTGAATTGCCGCTAAAGCTTTAAATATTCTGAGTTATTTCCAAAGAAATACTCAGGCACGACTATCATGCCCTCATCTCATACATTTTTCCACGCCTTTCTACATATTGAAATCCAAAATCCGCCCATACATAAGGGAATTGCATTGATGGCGCTAAATTGTTGAAAGACCTATGATGATTTGCAGATAACGCAAATACGACTGTTAGATTAGATTGCAGAAACCAAACATGCTACAAAAACAGAATATAGGGCATACCTAGGATCTATGTCACGTGATGATGGCGATATTGTTTGCCGAATTGGCTATACTGTTTACAACGTTGCGGATTTTAAACAAAGCAATAAACAAAATATACATAAATATAAATATTTGCAGCTGTAGCATATTCAAACTAAAATAACTTGCTATTATCTATTCATTTGCCGAATGATATCCAGAAGCCCATACTGAATTGTTATTTTACACGCTGGCATTGGGAGAGTAGACATAGTATAAAACCGTAAAATTATAATTAGTAATAATGAAAGGTATTGATTACAGTTATTAACACTTTTATATATATATATATATTTAAAAACTTTTATTCAGAACTTGTATACATATTATTGATAAAGAAGCACTCTACGGAAACACTTAGAAATTATTTCTCCTTTCCCCATGCGCACTCTCTACCACAACCACAAATAAATCGACCGCTCCCGCGGCCAATAATATGTAGCAAGTGTATAATTGTTCCATTAGCATTCAAGATAGTTGGAATGCTTTATTTGTTTAAGGGAGTTTGTATTTTTTTTTTTAAATCGGTTTATTTTTTTGCCTAACGTACATGTAGTAAATATTTTTTTTAAAGATGGAATCTCTATAGGAAGAATAGCATAAATGATGATGAGTTTTAACTTTTTGAAAATCATATTAAGAGAGGAAGCCTTAGATACAGTCAGAATGCATTTTAGATGCATTAAAATTTCATAACTTTTGCAACCCAATAAATTGCCTAATTTCAGTAAGTTCAGTGTTTTGTGTTTGATCAAACTCATTCTTTTATTTCGGTAATCTTCTGTACTGATCTTAAGGATTTTGTTTTGTAAAAGAAATTTATGGGGCAATGTGTGTAATTATATAGCTGTGTAGTGCAATATGTTGGAGGTCCACAACATAGAAATGGCTGCATAAATTATTATGGAGGAAATACAGAATTACATTACAAAAGGACAGTTGTACATAAATTTATACTCGTGAAAAAGAGGAATTAAATGGGTACCTCTTTCCGTGTGTGCTTCATCCTACAATCTATTCAAATACATTTGAAATCTGTTAACGTGCACATCTGTTTCGATATTGATCAATAGATATATATAATGTATTTTTTTTAAAGAAGAGATTCAATCTCTCTGGCAATGTAAATAATGCATATTGCAATAGTATGCGGGGGTCTATTAAACAAAATATTATTGTAAACCAATTGTCTACTATTCCACCACGTCTGTTAATGTTTTCATGACTATTATACGGAACTTTGATCAATTTCGAATGGATGGAAATATACGAAAATTTGTGATTTTTGGCCATTTATGCCGAACCCGTGCATCACGCCAGCACAGTGCCTGCTTTGTAAGTAGAAATGATCATTTAGTATTGTCATAACTCATTTTCAAATTTGTTTCTTCACATTCATATTTATTTTGCTTTATTATATATTACAAGCACTAGATTATACTTTCATTCCTATATAGATATTGCTTTAGATATTTGTTTACCATTAAACACCACTTTTTTGCTGGTATATCTGGGTGCTGGGTGGAAGCTGTTTGGTGTTTGCTTGTTTGAGTTTTACGGCTTCATGGATCAAGTACCTCTATCTTCATGTGTAGGCTTGGAAAGTGTGTCATATTGACTCTCATCTTGAAAATATTTGAAAGTACTATATTTACTACAGATTGTACTAATGCATTCAATTTCATTTGTTTTACCTGTAACAAAGCGCAATTCATTATATTCGCAATCGATATAGAATATCTGAAAATCTGCAGTCGACAATTTAGTATTAATCATTGGTTTTAATTAATTATAAGTCTTACAAGACGATTTTGATCTCTAAAATTAATCTAAATGTAACATATGTTTGACAACATCTTTTCTTTATTAATCAGGAATTTAATTAATGATGGCGAAAAAGTGTCATCTGCTAGCAATCCTGAAGTCCATTATAGTGCAACCCGATTATTATTAATAAATGTAACCCGATTTTTAGAGATATCATGCATATAAAAATATTCGATTCGCACGATATCGCTTTGCACGAATTTTTTTCAGTCGTTCATGTCTATATATTATCACATTTCTCATACCTGAAATATCTAAACTCAATATACACCAGCAAGAGCAGTTACCGAAACGAGGCAACATGATTTATATACAAATGATAGAATTATAAATCATATATACGGCTAGTATCGACAAGGTCCGGGCGCTTCCTCTGTGAAGGTGATTCTCTTTAATAGGTTTATGAAACCACGTCTGCATGAAACCATGCACTAATAATCGAAGTCTGCACTCCAGCAGAGATGTATCAATTTTTCAATTCAATGACTAATTTTCCCTATAACATGTCATTTAAGATTACTACCTACAGTGGGTCATTCGAACCTTTTTTATGCTAGAAGATCAATGATATCGTCCTAAATAAATAATGCATGCGCCTAGGGATAGAGCGAGACATATGCAAGAACACCGATACCCGTATGGTTGAATAACTCGGGTAGTTGTTTGAAGGACGAAGCTAGAGTTTATCTTTATAATTTTGTTTTGATAATGAAGTGAGATTGATATGCGTTACAATCGGTTCTCTCCTCGTGGAGAGTCGATGAACCATGACCGAGACATCAATGTACATTGACGAGTATGTATAATTAATTTTAAGATTTCATACGTTAACGGACGCCTATTTTGTGATGATAAAAAAGGGCAAATGCAACTGAAACCGTCCATACGATCTTGTCTTACGGATTTAGAATTGAAATATCGACATCGCTAATCAGCAAATAATGTTCAATTTTTGACCAAACGACATGCATTGTTCATTTTGAATAGTTGGAAATGGCTTCAACGATGCACACAAAAAATGTATCATATTATCCTTAACACAATAAAATGAATCACTTTTTGTTAAACGAACTATCAAATAGACAAGCAATTAATCCATCAACTCTATTGGTGTTTTGTAAACTGTATACAAACTACAAAAGCACAGATACAATACTTCTCCTATCGACATGAAATTCTAACTTCCATTGTAAAAAACCATTCTAGGTATACAAAAACAGATGCCGATAAAATGGATGGGATTATTTTTTTTTCACTGTGAATGCCGTTTTAAAGAGACTTAATATACTGAAATCTCCTCAGCAACAGACTAGGATCAAAATGTACATAGAAAAATCTCATAGGATCTTGAGTTTGAATAATTCAGCCGCGGGGCGATCAGTGCATTGACGAGAAAACCTATTCTGTGTATTGGAAATCCTTAGGAGCATTCCGGGCCTTTGTCGCGAACCCTATGTCGTTAGGTGCATGTATAAAGCGTGCTCGAGCTAAGTAAATAATTAATATTTAAAAAAAACTTTATTTAACTCTTTACAAGAATTCGCGTAGATTTCAGTAATTTTATAATTGGAGTCTTTGAATTGTGAAAACAAAAAGAAAATATTTCATCACAAACATTATATATTTATGTTCAATACGATAGCGCGTTCTAGGCGCGGGGTCGATTCAGAGTCATTTCATTCGACCAGAAACTTCATTTCCCGCCTCTGAAAGCAGCCAACATGCGTCAAACTCCCAGAAAGCATCTCTTGAGCAGTCAATCAGATATCGACTAGTTCTAGCCTAGTTAAATTGCACTCTGATTTTCCATTGTGTCACACTTCTATTGTAAAATCACTTTAGATATAGCATATCGTTGTGTTTTTAATAAGAATCGATGTCGGAGGCACTGCGCGCATCCATAGACTAGCGCGCCGACTAGGAGTGTCGTGTTGTGATGCTGAGTCTCTATCTGACTGTTGATTGTACATACGTAACAATGTATGTCTTCTCTTGCCAGCGCATGGATGACCTGGTCACTGCCTTTCTAGATGCCCTACAAGAACGACATGCCCAAGGTCGACTGACCCAGAGTGAATACCAAAACGTCATGAAGAATCTCCGTTACCAGTTGGTGGAGTTTGTTTTCACGTGTATCACGAGTGACGTCACGCCACGACTGGAGGTCACGGTATGTCTCGGTGTCCTCTGTCTTTAACAGAATATGGTTTTGAACTTTCTGGGTTTTTTTTAAATTTATGATGTATTTTAAAGTTTGCAATTTCAAGAAATGGGTTAGATTTGGAATTAGCCGTTTGTGGAATAATGATAAGGGGTCAATGTATTCAAATTCATAGTGTTTTTTAAATCAATAGTTAGAATTAAGTAAGAAAAATTCGCTTTACTAATCTATCAACAGAATTTTAAGCTTGCGATCAATAAATGGAGATTTTAAATTCAGTCTGAAAATATACATAAGAACATGTCATACCGTGTCAGAATAGACACGAGTAATGATGAACAACTATTCCTAGAAATAGGTCTAACTTTAATAGAGTATAAATTGGCGAAGTTACATGTAACATTAAGTTAAACGTAATCATAATCCAAAAAAGTGCAGTGCACATGACATCGATTCTTATTAAAAACACAATGTTATGATAAATCTAAAGTGATTTTAACTTAATGTATTTTCATATATAGTTTTATGTCCTAAATATTTGAAAGGTTAACTCCTCTCGTTGATATCTGAAATTAGGCATCTTTATGATTTGCCAAATTTGCAAGTATAATTATCTGCATGAATAATCTATACCCCTAGTCATAATCCATGTAAAACCAGATTTGGTATTAGGTAACATACAAAAATTTACTTAAATAGCATAACAGTTAATACAAGCATAAAATTAAATAGAACAGGACTCTCAAATGATTAATTTGGGTACTAAAGATAATCCATTGATCGACGAATGTTTCTAGAATTATGGTGGTCAAAGCACAGATAAAACCCAAGGTACTCCGTTTAAACAAATCCTCTTTGGATTAACAATTCGACGGGTAATATTCGACTTCCAAATTTTCCCCCGAAATGAATTAGAAGTCCCAGCACTCTGCTGAATGCAATGATTTGATGTTGATTTATGCGATGTTTTAGGCTAACCCTCATTCTGATACGGAAACTGAGTGGAGTATCCAGATCCAACTGAGGCCTTCAGACGAACACGTGAGTTGTTAACTTGTATGCTACTTTTCTGTTGCTCGTTCATTCATAAAAATAATTTCCAACATGGTTTATATGCCAAGTAATATTGTCGAGTTTCGGTGAAAAATTCAACCCCCCCCCCCTTCATTATAAAAATTGATTTGATTTTTGACAACCATTTCCTACTTTTCAAAGATTTTGCAAACATCGGAAAAACAACTTGCCAGAAAGCTTGCAGAGAAGGGAAAGCGCATCACTCGAGACGATATCATCTATTTGCTTGGGGATCACCTCAGAACAATCGAGCAACTACAGGTATGGCATACACCAATGAATTACATTGCAGTGCATCACAATCTGAATTAGAGTTTTCATTTTTCATGTATGATTCTTATTTAATCTGCATTGCAGCACGTGCGTGATAATGAGCGATGTTTGACTAACAAATCTGAAGAGGAACGAACGATAGGAAACCGCAATAAGTCTGCTCCGGTAACGCGAAAGGACGCTGTAATGAACGCCAAGAGGAAGAAGACCCCGGTCTCAGAATCCGGACGACCAGTTAAACCGGATTCTGTATCTTCTGTCAGACGACCCACTCCAGGACCGAAATTAAAACCAGTAAATGGAAAGCCTCCAAAGAGTCCCCACAAAGATTTCCAAGCCGATTCTGACAGTGATGCCACGATAGGAAACCAATCTGATACGGATTTGAATTCCCCGGTTACGACGCCTGTTATGAGGAAAAGCATGTCATTGGATGAAAGAAAGCTGAACAAGACCATTACACGATCGTTAAATCCTGTATGTTTTGTTTTAAAAAACAACCAACACTTTGTTGTTGCCATCCATAATTATTATATCCCAATATGTTCAATAGTTCGGCGATACATACCATTGCAGTCTTGGAACTAAGATCATAAAACAGAATAATTCGTTTATTAATTTGGGACGATCAATTACATGGCTAACTGCATTTATATGTTTACCTAAATAAAAACCCAAGAGGAGGGGTATAAAACCCGTAAACATAAATGTAATTGATTTTGCTAATCAAGCGACGGTTACTGAGGGTTGACTTCATGTCGGGCTTGTGCCTACTCATTAAACATTTTAACAGCGTGCGTCGGGTCGATTAATGTTATTATAGAGTTTTACATATCTCTTGTAGGTAGACAATCGAACTGGACTGGCTTCAGAGGTCTCGGGACAGATTTGGCGGGAACGAGCCAAGCTGTCCGCAGACGACATTTTAAAGCTTTTGAACAACACTCGCGACCGGATGTATTGTCAGAGTATCGAAGAGGTAAGTTCTTTTTCTTCAGTTCTTTCTTTTATCTATTTTTGGACAAAGACAGAATTTGCATCGCAATGAATCTATTTATGGAATATTATTGTGTACTAACTAACTGCGAGTCATAAAAGTACAATAGCAGCAATATGCAGTGCTATTCCAATACAATTTCTACAAAAGAAATGTCGTGTTGGATGATGTGAGAGAGTATAATTAGATAACTGTATGCTACCGGGAAAATAAAGTTCATTATAAAGATCTGAAAAACATGTTTATCTGCAAAAATAATCAGTAGTTTTTCCTTTGTCATGAAGTTCTTTTGAAACTACTGAGTATTACATGTATGTTTCACCAATTTTTCTGCACTTTGCATCGTTATAAGTATGACTGTTGACCAATAACGTGAAGTTCATGTAATGAAATTTAAATGCCTACTAGATACTACGAATTTGGAAGTACGTGGGAGTTGCTTGCCTTTGACCGACTATCAAAAATCCAAATCGATCCACTTAAATCTACTGAATATATCATGGGCAATTATTGAATATCCTCCCGTTACTAATGCTAGTATTGTGTTTTTCATGAAGTGGCATGTATATAATTTCACTTTTTATGGTTGAATTAATTTGTACATTGATTATTGCACGAAAATGGCTTGATTATTTTGGAGTTTCTCTTTTTTTTTCATTTATATTTCATATTGTCGGATTATATCAAGGACATTTTAAACGTGTCAGTTTCATTAAGAAGGCTACAGCATTTATATATAATTAGCGTTGCATTGTGAATCCGTGGTGTACATTCAGTAAATGTCATGCTTTTTCATTTGTCAGCAAGATATGATTATAACTCGTCGAACATTTTTAACACGAATTTGAATGCAAAAGTTTCTAATTGACACTATTAAAGATTTTTCCCATGTTTAGTAAAGATGCATTTGTTTAGTGTCTTTCGTAGTGTGATAAGGCTAAATTACAGTACAAGTATTTAAATGTACAAAGATGCACTTATCTAAAATTGGAAGAAATTGACATGATATGGTATGTAGATTAATAGATAGATGGGAATTAAGTTCAAAGCGCGCACGTGTTTGTGTGTGCTTCAGAATGTTACATGTGTGTACTAGTATAGATAATCACGAAATGTTACACATATATATATACAGCCACCAATAAGAATATACACCCACTAGTTTTAGTTCCAGCTGGCAAGGCTTGTGAAGTCTTTGTCTTTGTCTGAAGGCTCATTATTACAACTGCATTTCCGACTCGATATTAATTAACTCCACATTTGGTAATCGTACTTACACTCCAACTGCTTTTTCTTAAAAAAAAATTCTCAAAAATCATGTTTCAGTTTTAAACATATATAATATCCCAGTCAATGGGACGGATCAATATAAAATTATCGTACCTATACTGGATTCCAAAACTTCACAAAAAAAAAAAAAACCTAACAAAGATATATTGCTGGATCTAGTAAATGTTCCAACAAGCCTCACAAAAATATCGACAGCTGTGAAGGAGCAACTTCAGAGGTATTGTGCAACAACATATGCTCGAAGTGGTGTAAATCAAAAAATTCGAAAGATCCCGTATATTTGAAATCCCATAACTTTTCTCGTATCAACAACATCAAAACGTATGACTTCTCAACACTTGACACGACCATTCACGATCAATTAAAGGCTAAAATTTTTAATATTGTAGACAGTTGCTTCAATAAAAATTTAAAAGGAAATATTCATACCTAGTGATCAGTCATTCTTAAAATTATTATGTTAAACTCCATTTTGATTCTACGTACAAATACTCTGAAGTTGATAAAGTAATGCTGGAGTTCCTCATTGACAATATCCTTGTAATTTTTGTTGATCAGGTGTTCCAACAGTCCGTTAGAATTTCCATGGGCACGATTTGTGCTCCTTTGTTAGCTGACCTGTTTTAGCTCACCTGAGCTGAAAACTCAAGTGAGCTTTTCTGATCACCTGTTGTCCATCATCTGTCAGTCCGTCTGTCCATTAACTTTTCACATTTTCGACTTCTTCTCCAGAATCACAGGACCAAATTGAACCAAACCGTCTTTGGGTGAGGGAGATTCGAGATTGTTCAAATGAAGGACTGGACCCCTTCAAATCAAAGGATGATATATCACAAAAATGCAAAAATAGGGTGGTGTCATTTGCAAAATCTTCTTCTCAAGAACCACTAAGCTGAATTTTATATGTTTAGCTTTCTGATATAGTGGAGATTCAATTTTGTACAAATCATGAACCCCGGGGTACGATGGGCCACAATAGGGGATCAAAGTTTTACTTTGAACGGTGTAGGGAAAATCTTAAAATCTTCCTCTCAAAAACCACGGGCCAAAAAAGCTGAATTTTTTATGAAAGCGTTCTGATATAGTGGAGATTCAAGTTAGTTCAAATCATGACCTCCGGGGGGGGGGGGGGGGGGTACTATGCGCCACAATATGGTATCAAAGATTTACATGCAGATACAAAGGAAAAATCTTTAACAATCTTCTTCTCAAGAAGCATTGAATCACAATAGGGGTCAAGTTTGATATAGGTTTATATTGGTTTGATATAGGTTATATTGGGGACTATCTTAAAAAATCTTCTTCTCAGAACTGTAAGTGCAAGATTTTGTCAAATAACCATGGAAGCATCATTATATAGTGAGGATTCGTTGTTATAAAATGGTGCCCTCGAGGTCAGGATGGGCCACAATAGGAACCAAAATTTAACATTTGGGAAAGAATCGTACAAACATTACAAACATTTAACATTAGGGAAGTATCGTACAAAACTTCTCAAGAATAATAAGTTCACAGCTTGTCAAATCAACATGGAAGTATAATTGTATAGTTAGATTCAATTTTTTTTCAATGGTGGCCACAGGTGAAGATGGGTAAAAATAGGGGACCAAAGTTTAACAAAGATTATATAGAAAAATATATTACAAAATCTTCTTAAGGATGTTGTAGGCTGAGCTTTTGAGAACAACTGCGCAGGACGCTATCACTACGTATTTACTGGTTCAATACTGACCCCATCGGTGCAAACATATTACACATTTACAACTGAACCTGTCAGTTGAAAAATTTTGTGTCAATTCAGATTTTGAAAGGGTTTGGTAGGGACTATATTTTGTGGCGGAAGGATTGATTAATCAAAAAGCAGGATTTTACAGTTTCTGTTTCACCCAATATACCTCTTATTCGTAATATTACAGTTTTAAAATTAAGTATATAAGTAAATGAGACTTGGAACTAGTTCAAATATTGTTATTTATTAATTTTGTTAGGATATTTTTCCAAACAGAATACATATAATTCAATTTACTCAAAATTCTGTGCAAAAAATCTGTATTTTGGCCAATATTTTTAAAAATTTGACCGAAATCCTCTACTTTTTCAAAGTTTTATTTTAAAATTATGAGACAAGACTCTGAATATTACGTGAATTTAAAGAAATTGAACATCATCCTAAAATGTATTTTTTAACTCTGAAATTCGATATCATGAGTTTTTTCCGTATATCAAGTGCAAAAAGGTCATTATTTATTCCATTACAAGTATTAAATCTTTTTTTTTATATCTGTATTGTAAGAAGACATTATTATGTATCTATTTCATGTAATGATTGATTTGTATTCCTTATATTTTGATTACACCAACAGACGAATGGAGTTAAATGAATAAATTTTGAGTGAATTTTAAGTGCAAAAAGGTATGTTTAAAACACTGTACATAGCTCTAAAACGAGCATGAAAAACCCAAACTTTTCTTTTTAATTTCCCGATTCTCTTTCACTGTAAAATTCAAAAATACACTTCCCAAAAATTGACATCACTTTAAACCTCACCCTAGAACCTCTTTAAGAACATGCAGTGTTCAGTTTGTCAAATTATAATGGAAGCATTCAAGTTTGTTTAAAGTGTAGCAAAGCCTCACCCCAATGGGGGTCAAAAATGGGGCCTCAATAGGGAAGATAGAGTTTAGGATCGTAACTGTTCTTATGCAGGGTTTTGTAAACTATTGAGACCTATATATTTTCTTGATCATTGTGTTGAGACATGTTCATTAACACATATGTGGAGGACCCTTAGGGGTCATGACTGCCCCCTTTAAAAAATGGTCTAATATTTTGAAAACTATTGAGATCCCACCCTCAAACACAATATATTTTCTTGTTCTTATGTTGAAACAAGTTCATTGAGACACATGTGTGGATGCCCCTGGGGTCATTGATCGTCCTCCGCCCTTTTAAAAATGTTCAGTGTCTTGCAAGCTATTGAGATCCCCACCCTCAGACCTTATATTTTTCTTGTTCCTTGTGTTGAGACAAGTTCATTGACACATGTGTGGAGGGCCCTGGGCTCATGACACCCTTTAGAGTTGCTAAGTTTTTTAAAATGTCTTGAAAACAATTGAGATCCCTACCCTCAACCATGTATTTTCTTGAACCTTGTCGTGAAACAAGTTCATGGCACAATATGTGGAGGCCCTTGGGTCATGATGAACCAGCCTTTTAAAAATTGTTGAATATTTCAATACTAGACCCCTACCCTCAGACCATATATTTTCTTGTTCATTGTATCAAGACAATTTAAATAGAACATAATAAAAGAGCCCCAGGGGCTATGCATGACCCCAATCTATCATAATTATATGGTTCTCTGTATTATTTTCTTATTGATGAATGTTCATTTATGGATATTGGAAGATGACAGAAGTTAAATTTAGTCCATACCTTTGAATAGTAGCACATTGCAAATCCCAAATTATGAAGCAAAATGCTCAGGTGAGTGATGTGCGCCATGGGACTCTTGTTTTAGGCAGAATTCATTCAGAAAGTTTCTACATGAGAAGATATATCTAGCGGTGGCCTTTAATTCGATATATCGACAACTTTTTATCTATTAATAATAATCATCCCAGCAAAACTAGAAATAAAAGATTCACAGAGTCTTTCATACTGCTTCGTTCTTGGATATTTTTTGAACATAGATATTAATGGCAAAGTAACAATTGAAACTTTATGACATACG
>CAJDSM010016195.1:27985-42563 GCA_903981925.1 Ostrea lurida
GCATTGAATCACAATAGGGGGTCAAAGTTTGATATAGGTTTATATTGGTTTGATATAGGTTTATATTGGGGACTATCTTAAAAATCTTCTTCTCAAGAACTGTAAGTGCAGATTTTGTCAAATAACCATGGAAGCATCATTATATAGTGAGGATTCGTTTGTTAAAATGGTGCCCTCGAGGTCAGGATGGGGCCACAATAGGGAACCAAAATTTAACATTTGGGAAAGAATCGTACAAACATTACAAACATTTAACATTAGGGAAGTATCGTACAAAATCTTCTCAAGAATAATAAGTTCACAGCTTGTCAAATCAACATGGAAGTATAATTGTATAGTGTAGATTCAATTTTTTTTTCAATGGTGGCCCCAGGGTGAAGATGGGGTAAAAATAGGGGACCAAAGTTTAACAAAGATTTATATAGAAAAATATATTACAAAATCTTCTTAAGGATGTTGTAGGCTGAGCTTTTGAGAACAACTGCGCAGGACGCTATCACTACGTATTTACTGGTTCAATACTGACCCCATCGGTGCAAACATATTACACATTTACAACTGAACCCTGTCCAGTTGAAAAATTTTGTGTCAATTCAGATTTTGAAAGGGTTTGGTAGGGACTATATTTTGTGGCGGAAGGATTGATTAATCAAAAAGCAGGATTTTACAGTTTCTGTTTCACCCAATATACCTCTTATTCGTATATTACAGTTTTAAAATTAAGTATAATTAAGTAAATGAAGACTTGGAACTAGTTCAAATATTGTTATTTATTAATTTTGTTAGGATATTTTTCCAAACAGAATACATATAATTCAATTTACTCAAAATTCTGTGCAAAAAATCTGTATTTGGCCAATATTTTTAAAAATTTGACCGAAATCCTCTACTTTTTCAAAGTTTTATTTTAAAATTATGAGACAAGACTCTGAATATTACGTGAATTTAAAGAAATTGAACATCATCTAAAATGTATTTTTTAACTCTGAAATTCGATATCATGAGTTTTTTCCGTATATCAAGTGCAAAAAGGTCATTATTTATTCCATTACAAGTATTAAATCTTTTTTTTTATATCTGTATTGTAAGAAGACATTATTATGTATCTATTTCATGTAATGATTGATTTGTATTCCTTATATTTTGATTACACCAACAGACGAATGGAGTTTAAATGAATAAATTTTGAGTGAATTTTAAGTGCAAAAAGGTATAGTTTAAAACACTGTAACATAGCTCTAAAACGAGCATGAAAACCCAAACTTTTCTTTTTAATTTCCCGATTCTCTTTCACTGTAAAATTCAAAAATACACTTCCCAAAAAATTGACATCACTTTAAACCTCACCCTAGAACCTCTTTAAGAACATGCAGTGTTCAGTTTGTCAAATTATAATGGAAGCATTCAAGTTTGTTTAAAGTGTAGCAAAGCCTCACCCCATGGGGGTCAAAATGGGGGCCTCAATAGGGAGATAGAGTTTAGGATCGTAACTGTTCTTATGCAGGGTTTTGTAAACTATTGAGACCTTATATTTTCTTGATCATTGTGTTGAGACATGTTCATTAACACATATGTGGAGGACCCTTAGGGGTCATGACTGCCCCCTTTAAAAAATGGTCTAATATTTTGAAAACTATTGAGATCCCCACCCTCAAACCATATATTTTCTTGTTTCTTATGTTGAAACAAGTTCATTGAGACACATGTGTGGATGCCCCCTGGGGTCATGACTGCCTCCGCCCTTTTAAAAATTGTTCAGTGTCTTGCAAGCTATTGAGATCCCCACCCTCAGACCTTATATTTTCTTGTTCCTTGTGTTGAGACAAGTTCATTGACACATGTGTGGAGGGCCCCTGGGCTCATGACACCCTTTTTAGAGTTGCTAAGTATTTTTAAAATGTCTTGAAAACAATTGAGATCCCTACCCTCAAACCATGTATTTTCTTGAACCTTGTCGTGAGACAAGTTCATGGCACATATGTGGAGGCCCCTTGGGGTCATGAATGACCCAGCCCTTTTAAAAATTGTTGAATATTTCAATACTAGACCCCTACCCTCAGACCATATATTTTCTTGTTCATTGTATCAAGACAATTTAAATAGAACATAATAAAAGAGCCCCAGGGGCTATGCATGACCCCAATCTATCATAATTATATGGTTCTCTGTATTATTTTCTTATTGATGAATGTTCATTTATGGATATTGGAAGATGACAGAAGTTAAATTTAGTCCATACCTTTGAATAGTAGCACATTGCAAATCCCAAATTATGAAGCAAAATGCTCAGGTGAGTGATGTGCGCCATGGGACTCTTGTTTTAGGCAGAATTCATTCAGAAGTTTCTACATGAGAAGATATATCTAGCGGTGGCCTTTAATTCGATATATCGACAACTTTTTATCTATTAATAATAATCATATCCCAGCAAACTAGAAATAAAAGATTCCACAGAGTCTTTCATATCTGCTTCGTTCTTGGATATTTTTTTGAACATAGATATTAATGGCAAAGTAACAATTGAACTTTATGACAAACGAGATTATTTCAGCTTCTCCATCCTCAACTTTCCATATTTATGTAACAATATTCCTGCATATGGTGTGTGTGTCTCTCAACTTATTCGATACGCAAGAACTTATTTTGCCTATGATCATTTTTTGAATCGATGCAGGCTTCCTACAAACAAGTTGCTGTTGCTGGGATTTCAACAGTCACGTTTAAAGTGAGCATTTAGCAAATTCTACGATCGTTATAACGATCTAATTTGCCACTACAACTTGCCATTGGGTCAATGCTGTCTGACGTATTTCATAACCATTGTTAAGTTGCCCTTTATACACTGATTTTAATACAGATTACTCGTTTGCCTGATCAAGACAATGGGGTCACGGTCGGTGTGACCGGTCAACAGGGGATGCTTACTCCTTAGAGGAAGTGATCCCACGTCTAGTGTATCCAGGGGTCCGTATTTGCCCAACTTCTTTTGCATCTGTTTGGGACTTTAAAAAATGATCACTGTTCGTTATCTTCGCTTTGTCAAGCTCATCTATCATATATATATAGTTATTTTTGCGATGCTAGTGCGTACCCCAAGAAATTATATGAAATATTCCTGATAGTCCTAGCGAATATGTAACGACTATTGAAATACATATGCATACATAGTTGGTCTCGCTGAGACTAAGAAAACAAAGCAAAGTTTCCAATAATTTGTCAATCTATCAAAACTCTCGGAATTGTAATGAATAAATAACACAATCTATTAATTAGTGACAACATTTTCACTAAATCCATATACATTTATGAGTTTACACGTAGGTTGTTATCAAGCAGCCTTCTCTAACTCCACAGTGTAGTTATAATTACACATAGTTATGTTAGCATCACTTCTCTTGGTGGAGAAAATTTTATATAACAAGGAAAAAATAATCTTGAGTATATAATTTCGTTTGATAAGCCTTCGTTCTTGCAGTTGTATCAAGATAATAGGTTTCTAAATAAAAAAAAAAGGGGGGGGGATCATATTTGCTCTATTTTTTGATTCAATAGTACATAAAGAAATGCTATTTAATAATCATCAAGAAACTCAGTAATGAAGAATAGTGTCTGGGTTTACCCAGTCCAGACATTGAAAAATAGAATAGGCATTTACAGCAAGGAAATCTCAGAGAGGTTTAATGTTTCAACCTACTGTGGACTCTCAAATTTCTCAACGCTATACAAACGCAACATCCATGTAACTTATTGGTGTCAAAACGCAAATGCTACGTCACGGAATGGGCCCTGTGCTGGCAACAGAGTGAATGAAAAATGAATGAAAAAATCCATGTATAGGACACGCGACATTGTGGCATGTCATTCAGATCAAATAACTGTTATGCGATAGGCATAAGTATATCCAAGATCAATAATTATCGAAATGGAGAATTAGATATCTAATGTTTCAAAGAAAACTACTCTCAGTCTTTTCTGAAGACTGCTATTAAAAGCAGTAAAAACTTTTATCATGCAAGACGATCTAAAGCTCTATATTTAAATGTTTATAATTCCGTAGAAATCGAATTATTAAGAATAATCTAGGTGACTGATTTTTTTTTTGCCGAATTTTAAAATCCCCAATGCCACCTGTGTAGATATGATAAACTAAATGATGATACCATTTTCTTTAGGTGTTTATCTAATGTCTAATTCAGAGGCCACTACAAAAAAAGGAGATAATAATACAAATATGAGCATTACAACAAGCATGCCGATGCGGAAAGCCTTATATTCCATCGATATACAATATAGCAAAAAGCCTTTAATAACTTAAAAAGCCAGGACAATCAAACAGTTCAGCACTTTTGGAATAAAAAGTTATTGGTCGTAAATCATTGATATAATGAGGAAAGGAAAATCCAGCTAGACTAGATCCACAACTTTTAGTTCAATGGCCCAGCTCAATGACAATTATTCAGATGACGTACGTGGAAAGAAAAAAAGCAAGAAAAGAAAGAAAACCCCGCAATAATAATAAAACAAACAGCAGTGTGTGGGTCAATATTAAACATTTTTCTGTATTGTTCTCCATGCAGTTTAGTGATCGCGGCGGGGGACGGTTTAAATGATAGATTTTGCGATAACAGACACGCTGTATTAAGGACATCCCGTGGAATATAGTAAATCTATTGTGTTACCGACACATCGACATCGTCCTCTGCCATTAACCCTCGTTTGACTCCCTAAACAACTGTCTTCTATTCTCTGCCAACATCTAAATGTCAATAGGGTGTTATAGATAATTGTAATTGAATAATATCGAATGACTATCACATACAAAAGAAAATTCACTATCTAATAAAAACAGAAATTTGACTTTTATATGAACGCCTTCTGTTAATCCTTTGGGAGAAAATAGGTGAGTGAAGGCTATCTAGGGGATTTCGAAACACTTACTCGATGGCTTTTCATAAAATGTGAATATAAGTGTCTCGTTGTGTCAGTTTCGAGGGCAGTTGTGTAATTTATTATCTTTTCAACCGAGTAAGTCATTCAGTTAATCTCTAGACCACGGATTGGACACTTAAAAGTACTTACGGTATCATTACCAGCGGCTCTTAGAATTGTGATCTTTATCAGACTGTAAACAATTGGAGGGCACATTCTCAAGTACTCCTCTTGCAGGACAGGCAACCTATTGTAAGATTAACTTGGTCATCAGAAAACTCTGTACGTCATCTCAAGTTCTCTTTGCTGGGTATTAACCTCAACTTAATGCAGAATGACCCTAATGTTCTTACACGTAGAAAATAAAATGCCAGTTGAACTAATGTTCATATGTATTTGATATAAATTCCAGGTGATCTAATGTTTTTATATAAAAACTCCAAGTGAACAACTTTTATATATCTATATATATATATATTATATATATATATATACTATATATATATATATAACACAAGCACTAAATAGGCCACGACACTGTTGGTTATTTAAACCTCAAATTTTCGGTTGCCCCGAAATTTGAAGGTTAAATAACCAACCGTGTCGGTGGCTCTATTTAGTGCTTGTATAAATTTTGAATTGGCCTTGCCATCTTCAGATCCGACACGTTTTGACAAGTGAGATGTTGTTGGATTTTTGTGCTGTTTTATATAATATTATATATATATATTTATATATATATATAATATATATATATATATATATATATATATATTATATAATATATTAATAGTTAAAAATAAAAAAGAATAAGCTTTAGCGTTTTCATTTCCAATTTTCAGAAGCTTCTAAAGATTGGAAATGAAAGCGCTAAATCTTTGCTAAATGTTTTCGTGTTTCTTTTTATTTTTTAACTATTACTTTCCGACCACTGTGAATTTTTTGTGTATTTCAATATATATTACTTTAGGAGGAGTAAGTATCACTTGTAGACCGGTTATACAATGTACCCACCGTAAGCCCTTTATCTTGATCAGGCAAACGAAGTAACCCGAAGTCAAAATCAGTCTATAAAGAATTTTCTAACAATTGGTATGAAACACGCCAGACAGCATTTGACCCGATGACGGTTTGAATTGGTTGACTTGATCGTTATAACGACCATAGAATTTGCAAAATGCTGACTTTAACCGAGACTGTTGAAATCCCTGAAACATCAATTTATTTGTCAGTAGCCTGCCTCGATTTAAAAACTTATCATACGCAGAACAAGCTCTTGCGTATCCAATTAGTTCAGAGACATAACACCAAATGCACGAGATGATGGAATGTTGCTACAAAGATATTGGAAATTTACGATGAAAAGTTGTAATTATCCCGTTTGTCTTAAAGACCGAGTTGTTAGTTTGGCATTAATGTCCATGTTGATTGATTGATTGATTATTTACTTGTTTTTCGTCCCGTCGAGAATGAGACGTCACCATTGCTGGTGAAGGGCTGCAAATTTAGACCTATGCTTAGCACTGATTGCTATTAGCAGTGAGGGTTCTTTTAAGTGTCACACATGTTGCGACACGGGACCTCCGTTTTTAAAGTCATATCCGAAAGACTCGTGATTCTCACTTCTAAATGCCGAGCTCTTGGCAAAGGAGCAATCACTACCTATTTTCACGTCTTTAGTATGACGCGGCTGATGCGATCACGGGGCTCGAATGTACGACTTCCCAATTACGCACCTTCGCAAGCCAAGTTGTCCGAATTTCGCTTACTCTCATCTTCCCCTTGGCAGATTTAGTCGCGACTGAATTGCCATCTAACGGACAATGCGAGTTATCGCTCTTGACGGAAACAAAACTAGGCAATCAGAATTCTAGTCTGTTGTGTATGTTTACAAATGGAGTTGACGGATGACAAGAGAAAAGAGATTGAAGAAAATTTGGTATAACAGCTTTTTATGACAAAATCAAGTAGATGGCATCAAAGCGGTTTGTGAAACTCAAACCGATACAGGTTATGAATGGCGCGAATCGATTTGATTTTGGATGCCTTGAGAAGTCAAAGTGCGATATTGAAACTCGCCAAAATCTGCCAAGAGGGAGATGAGAGTAAGCGAATCGGACACTTGGCTTGCGAAGATGCAATTACGAGGCGAGTGCTCTACCACTGAGCCACCGCGACAGGTATGACCATGTTGAATAAAATATTAAAGTACGAAGCAGATGTGGAAGCCTCTGTCGTACAGAGGTACACGTACACTGTATTTGGCATACAATTGGTGGTTAACTAATGTTCTTGCACTCGATGAACTAATGTATATATGTGGAATAAAACTCTTATTCCACATATAATGAGGATAAATGTTTTATGTAATAAAAACTCCTGGTGAAGTAATTTTTTAAATATGTGGCATAATAAACATTTTATCCATGTGATATTTTCTTCCAATGTTCTTCCACATTTAAGGTGAACGAATGCTCTTGCAAATGTGGTATAAAATTCCAGATGAACTGATGTTATATATATGTTTGTCGTATAAAAATGTTTTACACGTGGTGTAAAACTTCAGATGTACTGTTCTTATACATGTGGTATAATAATGTTTTTATACATGTATAAAACTCTAGGTGAACTTTATATAATCATAAACCTTTGATTAGGTGACCATTCTACAATTATAGACTTTTAATGAGGTTGATCACACTAAAGGTGGTTCAAACTCCAGGTGAACTGATGTGTCAAACTGTAGACAAAGTTTGTTATCTTTGTCCATGCAGTAAGATGTGCTATATAGATGGCAAACATTTTTATTGCCACTCTTGTCGCACAGGTATCAAATATTAGATTTAACAAAACAGAAACGTTTTCAATTTTCCATTAGTATTTTTTGGTGTGGATGATTATCAGATATCGGAGATCGGAGATATCTTACGTCTCGGTAATTATCGGAACTAAATCTAAATAATTGTACCGCCTTTTTGAAAGCCGAAGTTTAATCCAGTGTAAAGTGGTAATTTCATTTCCAAAGTTTTGAGTAAGAAGATGCCGATCCGTAGATCAGAAGTATAAACACTGTTTGTAAAAGAATGTTGTGTTCCCTTTTATCTTTTATTCATCAAATGTGAAGTCTTGTTAGATAAACAAATCAAGGGCTTTTGGGGGAATAATTTTGAGTGATATAAATTCTTGTGTAAATGCAAATGACCCATGTCCTTAACAATTTTGTTTTGCAGAATACGGAAAAACGGACTGAAAATCATGAAAAAACACGAGCACATACAGACAATGCGGCAAACAATGTAAGTAGTGCATCTCTACCATGCATTTGACCAAAGAAGTTTGTTTTTGTCTTGTATATGATGATTAATTGTAATTATCTTTATATGTAACAAGTACAATTCTTAGCAAATGTAAGGCAATCATTTAAATACATTCAGTTGTGTTAAGATCCAAATCCAGTGGCGGGCAAGGGAAAAATACCGAGGCTTTAAATCTCTTATCAGTATAGAAAAAGTGCTTCACACATGAAAAAGGGATACTTGTATAAATGTGTACATGTATATTCAAAATTTTTATTTGTGTTGTAACTCAAAGTTTGCTTGGTTTAGAAATTATTATATTTTCAATAAAGTTGGGTTTTGCATCAAATCATTGTGACGTCATGAAATAATACCACAAATAAATTTTGCATTTATTTGATATTCATGATTTAAGTATGAATTTTGACTTAAAATTAAATCACGACGGATGAAGATAATGAAAAAAAAAATCTGCGTTACCGGGGATATAAAGGTCTTGAGTTAGTTTATGTTTGTTTGTTGTTTATGAAATGTAAATCACCCCTACCTATTTCATATCCGCATATGCTTTGTCAATATCTTTATTCTCTAATCATTATGAAAGTGAACTTTCGATTGAGGTGTTAAAATCCAGAAAATGAAAATGTCAAACATTATAATTAAGACATCCGGATGTAGCTAGAGAAGAATAAATCGGATAACAAACAAAAGTGATCCGTCGGGCTCTCTTTACTTGATCACCGACCCAACACGTGCCAATTGTTTGGTCTAAACCCTGGCATTTCAAGGTTTGTGAGCTTCTGTTTTGCAACTTTTCAAGCACTGTTCCATCATCGTTCCAAATCGACTCATGTGTCGCAATTACCTAATTCGATAATTAGATTTTACATTAAAAAACACATTCATGCTTAAAATAATGAAAACTAGCCATATGCTTCGAAACGATCATATTAGTATAACAAATTGATACAGCAGTAAGCTGATCATTCTCGGTAATGGATTCAGATAATGAAATCAAAGTGATTTGATTGGATTTACAAGAGATTTTCAAAGACATTAGACGTTTTAAAAACAACATTGGGATACCCATGCTAAGTTTTATCTCTTTAGTATTGACTTTACCTTAAGCTACGTATCGAAGGACAAACAGAAAACATGTAGGTCAAGTCATCGGCCACTTTTTCCTCATTTATAATAAGAGAGGAAGGTAATTTGTCTTTACTTCGAGAAGCATTGAAAGGGTGTGTCCAATGCTTAATAATTGTCTTTTTAATCATTAGGTTATGTGAATTCTGTCTTACATGTTGATCATGTTTTCTCTATAACAGTATCAGACTTTTCCTCAAGTGTCGCAGTACTTGGTGTCTTTATCCAGTTTAAATTAAACTTTGATCCTTTCTAAAGCGATTATTCAACAATAAACTGTTTTCATCTTCTCAACAAAATCCCCATACAATGAGATGGTAAAGTTCAATTTTGGATATACTTTAGGAATAACGTATACTCTTATATCAATAATTTGATATCAATTTTGGACTAAATGCATTTCCTTTTATCTACGAAATGTCACTGTTCTATAATTTGACTTTAAATGTTAAGAAAATACCCACTGAACGAGAAGTAGTTCTAAACACTTTTAAAGATTTGATTTAATCCAAATAAAACTATCATCATAATTATCATTATTTATTTTTTGTTTTCCTAGCGTTTTATTTCATCATGTGGTTTCGGCTGAAATGACTTATTGAACTTCTTGCAGTCGGGCACTTGAAAGTTTAAGAATAATTATTTGTACATTCTTATTAGAAAAGATTAGTTATCTTTATTTCAATAGACAAACACATACACTGTACCAATGCTGAAGTACATGTACTTGACCGTGTCTTTAGAAAAGTTTATCATTTCCAATTGCATACTTCTGCAATTCCCTTATATTTTGCAAGACTTTACTTCTGTAATCGGTCTTGTCTAATAAATAAGTGAGACAGACATTATGATACCAACGCTTAAATGGTTACTCGTTAACGTAAATAAATGTGCATTGCCCCTATGCAAATGCCGAATTGAGGAATTATTTCCAGCAGAGGGATGTATTTTGTTTCTTTTACCATAAAAGTATCCTACAAAGGCTTCGTGTAAACTTTGGACTCGTATGAATTTGGATATCCTTTTTAAGGTTGATCCACCCTCAGGAATTCTAAGGAATTTATGTGTTTCAAACCTTAAAATCTTTCCTTTTTCTACTGATTTATTGTTTAATCTAATTAATTATTGAAAAGAAGAATGTGTATATGCCACTTTTTTTTAAGATGTTAGACATACAAAAACAGAAGTATAGGTTTACATCAGAAAATCGCACATTTTGAATATTTTTTGTAGAACAGAATTGAATAAAATAAATAAAAATTACAAATTTTAAATGTTAGCAGTTAAAAAAAAACCCTTGCTTATTTGTAAATACTGCATAAATTTAATGTGCATATTAGGATATCAATGTATAATACACCTAAGGTAGAAGAATTGCCACCATAAAAGATTATTGCCCTTGACAATATTTTTTTCATAATAATTAATTAATTATCTATGGGAAATAGCAATTTTTTCACTATGAAAAGTTTACCAAATTATTTATTATATCCAGTGAATGAAATTCCTTTAGACGATGTATTTCTATAATGTGCAAAGTTTAATGATGGCATCACATGAGGGTGGATCAACCTTAAATAACTGAATCGAAGTATACAACATTATCCATGGAAACATTGTACTCATACCAAAACTACATCTCAGACTCCCGCAAAATGTGGCTCTCGTGAAGTCAGTAACGGAAACTCATTTAGATGGAATTTTAATCATGAAAATAGATTGGATAAGGGATTAAGGCGCACATAAAGACAAAAAAGTCATCGTTCACAATAATGTTTGTATTTGATTATTGTTAAAACATAGGGACATATTGCATTTTTTCTCAGAACGTTTCTACATGTAATCGTGTCAGCTAGAAATATCCCAAGGGATCTTCTTTGACAACGAGTGAAATTCAATGATACATAATTTTAAGAACAAATGTCGTTTTGAATCTCAAATGAAAACAGTAATTAGAGAGCCAACTTACCTTACACACATTGTCATCAAGTCATGCACAAAGAGTGTAATAAATTTACTTCATCAAATATATAATGAAGCATAAAAGGAATTGCATTTCCCAAATCTTCAAGGAACGTGAAGCTTGGTGAATACTAATTTCTGGTTCTAACTGGCAGAACTGCAAATTAACAAATTTGACTGTAAAAGAGTGTCTTTAAAGAATGTAAAGATTACGCTTTTGTTTTCACCTATCGCAAACTAGAATATTACCTATATATGGCTAAACCATACTTCAGATGTTTTATATGTTGATTGATTGATTAATTCATTCCTGGTACTGTTATCAATGAATGCATGCAATATCAAAGTTACACACGCTCTTCAACATTCACCCAGTTACATCGATCAATGCTAGTAAAATGTTTCAAATCATAAATAATGCTATTTGTTGGTCTTCTTAAATGTAAATCAGGATGGATATATATTACAAGATTTGTTTGATACTTTTGATAGATAGAATATTGAAACCACTCACCAGTGCTAACCAAAAGATAGCTGATCCACCATCTTTGTATACAGCGAAAGTGTAGTATAGTTAACTTGTACCCGGAATGTGTCGATTCGGATTATGTTATTGCATGAAAAGTTGGCGTTCAATAATGGACCAGATATTGAATGGTAAAATTGTGCAGAATTTAAGAATATTTGATGAGTTATATGATAAATAGACTACTTCTAATTTGCAAAGCAGACACATTCTACTCATATCGCATCTCTAGTCAGAAATAAAGCTGTCAATGAAACTTAACGTGCGTCACATAAAACTTGGCGTGTGAATATCGATGGTGGTCATTGTGAGAAGGGTTTCACTGACATCTTATGTATAAACACGGACCTTTAGATAAGAGCGCCTGTGCTTGTTTTAACACAGTCTTACCCAAAGCGTTGGGTGGATTGTAACTGATCTAGCTAGTGTCATTCTGGCATGGTGTGGCAGAGCGTTTACAGAATAGATTTCTGTGATTAAAAAGCCATTTAAGTGTCATATCTTTATTTTCATTTTGCTGGCCCGATTTATAAATCCAAATACTTCTTTAACTCATGCTAAATCAATATTGAATGTATGACATTACAGTGCAGCATTTAAAATGCTCAAGAAAGGTATACATCAGTTCATTAAAAAACAATGATTAAATAAGTGTCGTAAAATGTGCATGGATATCGATAATACTTATGTCCACTACTGTGTTACAATGTGTAGTTAAAAAGTCCTTCGTGCATGTGATATTTACCAACATATGGTTAATTCGCCTGTACATATTTTAAACATGCATTGACATTGCAAACACCCGCAAGTCTGTTGACAAAGCAGATATAAAACACTACTTGTGGGAAGTGATATTTATGAAATAAGCATTCTGTATTAACAAAGCTCCTAGTGATACATATGTTCTTGTTCAAACTAGCTTTGCTTTTTGGGGGCCTAGGTAAATTATGCCACATCACACAAACGAAGAGGCGGGGGAAGTTCAAACGAGGGCACGAAATTCACCCCATACCCATGTTTAAATGTATCGGATTCATATACTACTCTGATAGAACTTACAAAATAAAAACCTTTTCTTTCATAAGTTCCAAATTATTTTGCTATAATGATGGTTATTGAAATGCAAGTGTAGTGGTTGACATTGTCTTTTCAGTGAATAAGTCCTTGATTAATTGTTTGGAAACTGTCCACAATGTTTGAATTGGTCTGAAGCCTTCATGCAGATTATCACGTCTCAACTAAACATATTATTCTTTAGTGATGCAGTCACACCGAATTTTAATCCAATGTATTATGTTTAATGTAAACAACCAAAAACGATTAAAATTTGCTGAATGCATAAATACTATTTACTTCAGATAAACAGTGTATATTTTGTCTTCTGGGATATATTTCTGTATTGTTAATGAAGTATAAAGTAATGAGAGTTAGGTTTATAAGATAAATCTTTCTTTTTAGAATTGATGAAATCCTATGCAGTTTTTTCCGATTATTTTTTAAAACCATTATTGTCTCTGATTCTTCAGGGTTGAAACAAAGTTCCACCAACAACGGACATTTCAATGAGGCTTCACGATCTGGTCATTTCTTGTGGGTTTATTTAGTCAGACAATGCGAATCCTCCGTATCAGCTCTTGGTCTGACTTTGATTTTTAATAGTGAATTCCAAGTGTGTTTACTTAGAACTGTTTACCTAATCTCTCATTTGGTCTAGTAGCAAGAGACATTGAGAAGCCCATTGTTTTGGTCCTCTCGAATGCCTGTGGAACTGTATGGTGGGTAATACTCATATCGTGGTCGTCAAATGACTCTGTTAGCGTTCATACCAAGTATTACAGAGGAATTTTTATGAAGTGATTGATCATATCTCACACTTGGTATACATTTTAATTCTCATCGATGTAGAATACACATTTTCTGCCGGCTTTGTGCCCTAATCCGCTAATATTGTAGGAACCCCGTGTGGCCCTTGTGTTATACCAGGTAGCACAAAAATCACGCTAACCTCACTACCCAAGAAGCTTTGGTCGAGATTCGGTAATCATTTTAGCGTGTTTGGTACTTAATCTGCTTTTCTTAATGGCTTAAGTCACCTATTTAAGTAGTCGGACTTCATTTAATTTACCGGTATAAAAGGAATCACAGGTGCCAATCATTAACAGTTTGATTTGATTGTACAAAAATATGTGTAGTGAACGATATATTGTATCCAAATAGTTTAGTTGAATTGATTAATTTTTCAATAATGCACAACAAAATCAATATGCAGTGATCTCTAGATTCTTTGCCCGTTAAATTTGATTTTAAATTGATTTTTATTGATATGTTCTTAATAAGGGCATTATCTTTTGAAATGCTTTTTTTTGTTCGATACTTTAAAAGCTTATCTGGAATTGTAACTGAATTTAAATACAATGTGCAGTTAACGGAATTACAAAATTAATAAAGACACAACCAAGATCTATAGTAATTTACGGTTTTTCATATGCATGTAAATGATGGTACTTTGTACAAAAACATGTCCACAGCATAATGCCGAATTAAAGAGACAACGGTCGAGGAAGTTCCTGCACATGCATGATGTCGGTATTATTCATGTTTACGAGTATCTTGTTGTTACACATGTAAATGTGTTGACAATTACGCATTCTGTAAAAGTCGGATATTTCGCTTTGGTCGTCAAGTCTTTTAATACATAGAGGATATTCAATGTTTTGTT
>CAJDSM010016195.1:42588-66298 GCA_903981925.1 Ostrea lurida
AAAGGGTCCTATCTCCTTTATAAATTTTTATATATAATTTGTCTAAATCTTTTTATAAAAACTCAGTTTGTAAACCAAATTAATCATGAAAGGTCACCTTTTGCGTCTGTCTGATTGATATGCGCAATTTGATGCTATGCAGACAAGCATGAGGGATTTTAATATTCAATGTCAAATAAAGACAAGAAATTACTAAATCTATATATAGTAAGATACTTTAACAGTTATTTCCAGTAGAAATTGTTACGCTCTCTTATGAGATAAACAACAGAACACCGAGTAAAATGTAAATCTCACAATTTTAGGATTCTCCGCAAATTAAAGTCACAATAGATCGAGTGGACACAACGAAAATGAAGAAGAAAAAATTGGGTGAAATATTATATTCATTTAACATTTGTCTATAGGTAGATCAAACAGCACGTGTAAAATTTATTCTGTAAAACAATATGCAACAAAATTCGAGGTCTCAATGACTTCTTTAACATCATATTTAGACAAGTGAGACACGTGACTAGCGTCACGTTTCTGACGTTTTACTTATATATCATCGAGTTCAGCATTTTATTCTTTAATTTCTCTTACACTGCATAACAAAGACAGGTCACGGAAAAATCGTTTTGCAATGATAGAGGTAAGTTTCTTTACTCCTTGCTTATTTGAAAATGAATCTGGAGTAAAATTAGAAATAAATAAATACTACTAATAAAAATTAAAAGAGAATACGTTTCAAAGCAATGAAATATTTTCTATATTTTATCATCAGTTACAATAAATCGGGGATTTGGGACCGGAGTTTCCTGATGGAAAATCTGCAGAAAACTGAATGTTTGAATCTTCTTATGAAGAAATGCAGACATATTAAGGAGGAGACAATCTTTCACCAGTGTTGATGCACCAGTATTGTATGAAATGCATTTTGTCGAGCAATTTCCAAGACTCTCATCTAGAAATTCTTTCTGATATATGCGATTCACTTAGTGGCTCAAAGAAAGATAAAATACGGAAAGACCTGCTGATTTGGAAGAAAACATGGGCTCTTTATGATCCGATTTAGGCGAAGTTGAGGTTTTGCTGTCGAAAGTAACCAACAGCACAAGAGAAAAACACGTCATATTAGATTTGGAGAGATGAATTACTATAAAGTGTCGAACCTCGTCATCAATAGGTACCTGTCCGAGCGGGAAGATGGAAAAGGACGACATAGAATTTCTCCAGTCTCTAAAATCCAAATTGAAAATGTCTGATCCGAAATAAAAGCAACAATAAAAGAGTACCGGAATTTCTAGCAACAGAAAATAACAAAAAGTTAGCAAAGTACAACCAAAGAATGAGCAATTCAGAAAGATGCCATCCGGATACGAGGTTTCGTATACAAGTTCCAACCTCACATCTCACGGAAGGATCGTTTAAATGTACATGTAAGGTCATGTCGTTGTGTACGAATTTTTTTACATTTTTAGCAGTGAAATATTGAAATTTATCCGTTGAGTAAAATTTGTTATTTTTCACAGTGTGAAAAATATCAAAAGTGTTATTTTCACAGTGAGAAAATACAACTTCCGGTCTACTTGCTATCCGCAATACTAATGATTACCTTGATTTACGTTATATTTAATAAATGTTCATGGGTTTTCTTATTTGAATATCCCAAATAATATAATTTTCACTTTATAGGATTGTTAGATCCACCTATCGATTCATAAAGGACGTCACATCTTGTAATAGATGACGTCACGTCATCGATCGACATTTTGTGATTTGTTTACATCTCCAAATTGTATTGGGTTTACCCGAATTAGCGACAATGTTGCATGTTATCATAGTTATGGTGAGTTATAATGTAGTTTAAAACTTTAATACAAGCAAAAGCCGCAAATTATTTAGGTTTTCTCCTGGTACACGGCATCTTTTATTTGATGTCGGGAGATTCGCAATGACTATGTCAATCTTATGCTTACATAGTACATGCATGCATGTGCATGTATCTATTTGTTTTCAGATATGATCAATAAATTACACGAATAACCGAAATGACGATTTCTCGCTTTGTTGATATGTTTCTATGCGAATCCCTGCGTAGCAATTCCATAAAATGTAATTGCATCAAGTCTATGTATATAGAGGGCTGGACAGCTAAAAAAGAAGAGAAATGTAATATATAGAAAATCAATGTTTTTGTTGTTAGATAGAGAATTTATTTCACTCGTGAGACAGGATTTTTCATATTTTCACTCGTGCTGCGCACTCGTGAAATATCAAAAAATACCGTGTCTCACTCGTGAAATAAATTTCTCTATCCAACAAAAGAAAACTAAGATTGACATAGTCATTGCGAATCTAGCCCGACATCAAATTAAAAGATGCCGTACCAGGAGAAAACCTAAATAATTTGCGGCTTTTGCTTGTATTAAAGTTTTAAACTACATTTATAACTCACCATAACTATGATAAATGCAACATTGTCGCTAATTCGGGTAAACCCAATACAATTTGGAGATGTAAACAAATCACAAAATGTCGATCGATGACGTGACGTCATCTATTACAAGATGTGACGTCCTTTATGAATCGATAGGTGGATCTAACAATCCTATAAAGTGAAATTATATTATTTGGGATATTCAAATAAGAAAACCATGAACATTTATTAAATATAACGTAAAATCAAGGTAATCATTAGTATTCATAGCAGATAGACCGGAAGTTGTTATTTTCTCACTGTGAAAATAACACTTTTGATATTTTTCACACTGTGAAAAATAACAAATTTTACTCAACGGATAAATTTCAATATTTCACTGCTAAAAATGTAATAAAAATTCGTACACAACGACATGACCTTACATGTACATTTATAAAGTTGACTTTAATTTCAATATACTAATATATGTAACATAGGGTTAGTGTAAAGAAGCTTGCTGTATTATGGTGTAGAATGCTTTATTTATGGTATGTACTGTAAATATTTAAAAAGGAAGAAAAAAAAATCATGCGTTGTACGAAATTTTCTTCACCCTGTTTTATGTCTGGGCGGTTTTAGATGTCTCCTGGGATAAGCTTGACTGTGTAGTCCTCTATAATGTATGTGAGTCTTTTTGAAGTTAGCTACTGTAACTTGGGTCGTTCATAAGCTCCTAAGACATCATAGACCTCCATTCATAATTTATTAAGTTCAGATACTCTTAATGCAACGATCCGTGTATATCGTTATTCGCTCCAATTATTTCTATTCAGCACGTCTTGACATCACTCGCAATATCTTCAGTGTTCTTTGATAACAGTTAATTAAACTACATCGATACTGTACATTCTTTGGGTAGTTAACACGAAAGTGTTGCATAAACATTTCTTCTTGGCTTTGTCAGGTGATGCGAGATCACGTTTCATTGTGTATACAAATCCAAGATTTGAATTGGTCTGTAACCTTAAAAAAGATTTGGTGCTAAATGTGAGAAGGAATCATCATAGATAATGCAAATAGTTTCTGCCCCCCCCCACCCCCCCCCGTCAAAAATATTAAGCTTAAACCGTTTTTGATGGTTAACTCGAAGTCTGAATAAAAGATTGTCATAGGAATGTATGGATAATGATAGGTATGGTTTATAAACACATGTATTGTTTTTGTTTTATTTTTCCAACTTGTTGTTGCTTTTACCACTGATCTTCAAGTTCAGGTTCAAAATCATATATTCACCCAGATCATACAAATAATATGTACAGAAAGGGAGCATGGTTATTGATGTTTGAAAGAATAATTATAATGATGGAAACCTTTCAGGTAATGATCGTTCGATGTTTTGGGATTTTATTGCTTTAGAAACCCGATACCAGTCTGGAATAACAGGCTAGAACTCATTGCATTTAAACTACACGAGATGATTACGCTTAAAATTGTTCAAAGAATCCTCCACAGAGAATAAATTGTCTTTTTTCGGGTGACAATACTTGCAACTTAAAATATCTCAAGTATTCTCTGTAATTTTCAGGATCCCACCCTTCGTCCCCACGCCCCAATATGTGCACTTTTCGTGCCAGAAAGACATGATCGAAATTAAAACAGTAATTTTTCAATGAAGTAAATTTTTAGCCATTATATCAAAAGACCTTCAGAAATATTCTGCGGCAAATCAATCGAATTAACACCTAATGCCTTGTTTAAAATGTGATGCGATACCTTTCATTTTTGCATTAGTTCTCTCTTATTTACACCAATATTGATTTACATGCATTTTAGAATTCCGGAATACATGTAATCTTTTAGTTAAATATTTGATGGTATATATACTCGAAATGTTTAAACTTAGTCACACCAGTACGGACCCGAAGCTATAACAATTGCTTAATTCGCTAAAAAACACTACACAAGGAGTCTCATTTTCCTTTAATAAGTTATATAAACATTTCTTGGACACACTCTTTCACATTTTTGATCATAAGGCTGAAAAAAAACTTTGGTTTTTAAGTAGCCTTCTGAAGACTGGAGTGTTGGTCAGGTGTGATACCTTTGACAGCAAGCAAACTGTCACACATTCTTTTGGAACTGGTAATTAGACAAATAAAAATAGACCCCGCTCTGATGGCAATATATATATCCAAGCAAAATACCCCTTAAGACCTTAAAAAGTTTGAAAAAAACATGTACATGTCATATGTGATGAAATAAGAATGGAATGTTGTAAATTTTGGACATTGTTTGGTTCATCATAAAGAGATTATAGGAGAATATTTCATATTCAAATGTTCTGTTGTCTGTAGACACTGTCTTATTTGTGAAGCATAAAGAGTGACAATACATATGTATATACGTGTACATGTAACCTTGGCAATTTACTCTGAATGTAGTCTTCAATGTTTAGATGGACAGCCGAATGTCTTAAGATGGAAACTTATACTATCATCAACAAACTCGCATCCATGCAATCCACAGTAAGGGTGTTGCTGTGAACTTAAATTGGTTCATGTCTGCAGAATTTGACTGTACAGTCTTTAAAACAAAAGCCAAAGCAGAGAGTGGGCAGAAAATCAGAAGCGTAATTAATGAATTGATCTTCGTTTAAATTCCTCTAATGCACTTATTTAATTGACTTAATTAAACATTAATTCATTCACCACCCACTTTCCTACTTCCTACCATCCACAACATCCTGCACTTTAAATTAAAAGAAAATGCTGATTATCTGAAATTGACGTGAATTCCGGAACGTGTAGATTATTGGAATTAGTTAGCATAGTACTCTTTTAATACCGGAAGTATGCATCTTGATGTCACGTTTTCTTTAAATATATAATATACATACAATAATTGGGAAAATGCTTTATTGTACAATATTGTAGAGATTAGATTTAAGTTAACTATATTTTGGCACAGTAGTGTCGTTCTTCACGATCTTTAGATGGTATAGTTGATGCTTTACTCTTGCAAAAGAACTTGAATTTATGTGGGGTTTTTGTTCCAATTTCACTCCAACATCATTACGTTCCATTTTCAGACACCTGTACGGAATATGCAAATTTGACAAACTTTCCTTTGGTATATATACATTGTAGGTTCGCAATGGAAATGGATTTTTATTATATATATGTATTAAGCCAATATTTTTAACTGTTACCGCAATACACGTTTGGCCCTTTTGTATTGTTTTCTTTCGCTTCTTACTCACAAAGACGGTATTAGCCAAGGATTTTCTATTGTTTGTAAAAAAAAAAAAAAGTCTTAAGAGAATTATTGTCGGGCAGGACCTCATAAACGCTTCGCTGATTTGAAACGAACGACTGGAACTTTATAGAACTTAAAAGTAGGAAAAGTTTGTCAGTCTTACAATGTAATTAAAAGTGTGTGCACCTACAATGGTCGAGACAGTGAAGGGGAGCTCATAAAATGGCTACATTTCCCGTGGATCTTTAATTAAAGATTTGCAAATGAGCTTGTGATTTTAAGGTGAAATAGAACTGGATTTTGTCCTTTTAATGGTTCTTGTTTATATAGACTAAATAGACCACATTTTATCTTGAAGATTGTGTTTATCAGTCTACAGCTGATTACAATGGGGGAAGACTTTGAACAAATTATGACGAGAAAACAATTGGATACAAACAGATACCACTAGCAGCTATAACATGTGTCCTGTAGATTTGTCTTGTCATCTTTCAGGAACTTCTGCGACTAGATAGGGAGTTTATAAAAGAAATTCGCCAATTAATCCAGAGGAATGCCATTACGAGAAAGGATCTAGAGACCCAAATTGTGGCACATATGAAGAAGACCGGAAACGTAAGGGTGAAAGCGATCTCGGTTGGTCCCGCACCCTTGAAACACACGCGCAGTCTGAATGATGCAGTTGGTGACACTCGTGCTGAATCATCTGCTAACAGCAGCAGTAGCAGACGAAGTGAGCCAGACATGCGCAGATGGAAACATGACTTAGATGAGGTGAGTATCGGGTGATAATGAATTGAAAACTGACGGGAATCATCATTCTTGACAATGTCTGAACTCTAAAAGAGGAATTCAAATAGTTACAAAACCATGTATTACCTAACAAAACACATTGAGATGACAGGCAAAAATCTCGTGATATATACTGCCAGAAAACTAAAGCCAAGTTTAGACTACAATGAGATAAGTTTTACCCTTGGAATGTTTCATTGTAAAAAGGTGAAGATTTAGCTTTCCTTGCTTTGGTATAACTGTCAGTTTTAAGCCTTTTGTGATTACAATGTAGGATTAGACATGACATTTGTTGACTAATGTTATCCACAGTCTTTCTGAGGAGTCACGAAAGACCTATCATTTATATAGATACTTTAACAAATGTTCAGTGTTTACTCAAAGTTCTTTTCTAAGCTAAATGCGAACTTTATTTGACAATTGTATTTCATCTAAAAATATTCCGAGGTTATATGCTCCACTTAAAAGTTTTCTGTATTCGATTCATACGTGTTGTTAAATACTTGACCATTTCAATATGAGTATTAAATCCTAGCTAAATTTTAAGTTGCAATTCATAATGGCTAAATCTTCTTCAAGATTTAATATTTTTTAAAATGATAAAGTTTGTTACTATTTCATCATAGATGAAATATAAAAAGATAATTTGATATAAGCATTGACATATATTACATTAACAATAATAAAATTTCACGTACCATTCTTTGTGTGAGATATAACGAGACAGGGGGCTACCTAATGCTTATATTCTTTTGTCAACCCGAATGACACATGACTTCTCCTCTTCAAACGGATGAAGACTCTGGGACAATATTGCAAAAAATATCACAAAGAGGTATATTATAAATCACTAAATAAAAAATCCAAGATTGCTTCCCCACGGCGAAACAAATGATAAAGTGCTACATCTTCACCTAGCAAATCTAGTTGCAATATGTATTTGAAGTGCTTCGGTCATAAATAAGAGCAAATCGTATCTATTAAATTGTCGTCATTGCCTCATTGAAATGTCTGCATTGCAACGGAAACAAAAGTACGAGTAACATTAAGCAAGTTTCAAATAGCAATGATTATATATACAGTGTATATAATGGGTGACACCAAATTCGTAAACATGTACATGTATAATATAATGTCTCGATGTTCGACTAGACGAGTTGTCAATGTATATCCTGTCAGGGAAAGATGTTGGAGCCTCGTTTGCTAGTTTTTAACTTTTCTTATGAATTGTAAAATTAGTTTTATCTTTCAACTGCCATGAAAAATAACGGAGAGGGAGAAAAAGACAAGAAAAATTTTGAAAACGTTGGGTTTGAATAATGAATAATTAACCGGGTTCACCAGACCTTCCTATAATAAGCTTATTTTTATGAACTGATTAACACACTCTCCTGGTCGTTCATGGATTAAGTTCCCTTGTCTCAGACAGGCTGCTCTATATAACCAATGGAAACGAAATAATTGAACCCTCTCCAAATCTACATCACAAGTACTTTAGATTTATAAGATTTATAAACGAATTTTAAAGACGCAGCATGTGTTTGGTTCTCCTATTTAATTCTAATTGTTTCACCCGACGAAAATGTAAGTGAGATTATACACTCTGAGAGTTGTTGTAAGGGGATACTCTAAGCATATCCCCCATTTTCTTATTGAAACATATATTACAACAAATCAATCAAATCTGATATTTTTTGCCAAATGATAAACACAAACCAATATATGTGATCCCTGTAAAAATCATTGTGACGTCACAATAGTTTCCAATTTCTTCGATAATTAATTATTGTTGAAATTACCATTCAAACACTTGACACCCAATCTCGATGCAAAGCGCACAAAAGCTCTAAATGCAACAGTGTTTTACCCCCAGGCGACTTATATGGAACAAAGACTAGAAAGTATATGAATGTAATTCCTAAAATCTGATAGCAGTACGTTTAAAATAAACTATATTGTTTAAATATCACATAACTCACAGGCTTTGTATCACGTTGTACTTTGAGGACAATTGTATATTTTAAACAAGGAGTTGTATGTTGAAATACCTTTTCCGCACTATAATTATTGAAAAAAGTATCGTGTTTTCAGTATACCGTGGATGCATAAACACTACGTGGCACGGCTGGTCAAGTACAAATCACCGACGCTACATCCCTTTGATTATATTTCTTTTCATCGTCAACAAAATAAGCACCAAAAGTAATTCAGAAAAAAAGAGAGAATTTATATTTCTAAACTAAATGTTTTGTTAAAATCCAATGCGGAGGTAGCATTAGTGGATAAGTAATGACTGATTCAAAGTATGAGTAGATATTTACAACGTACTTTGTGTTTTTCTCGAAGAAAAAAATTAGCTATAGTAAGATGGAGTAATTGGTATTTTGTTTATTTTTCATGTCAACGGTCATGCTGTTGTAGAGATATCCGGGTATCAGCTACAATTACACTGGCCAGAGTAGGATGTTTCAAGACACAAAATTTAATAAATGGCATTAATTTCAGGCTTCAATACATTCTAATATACACGGAGCGCGTTTTGATTACCATTTAGGTTAGCAAACAAGCCTGTGTAAGTTGTAAACCTGATCCGTGGAAATCATGTAAAATTCATCAATATTAACGACCCCTCAGACTTTTTTTTGTGGAGCAGGGTAAAGGAAATGGATCCATGAAATGGGTTGTTTTTTTTCACACGCGACGAATTTAACGATTACTAACCAATCCCCACTCACTTATACCTCCAGTGTGATTTGTAGATTGTTTAAATGTAACGAATTAGTAGAGTAAGTTTTTTATTGTTGAAGCAAAGAGCTGGAAATTCTTTAAATGAGTTTTATGACATAAATGATTGTTAAAAAGCCAGGGGTTCTCCAAGTGCATGCAACCAACGTATCGCTTATCACGAAAGTGTGGGGTATAGGATAGGTATATTTTTACTCCCGAGGATAGAGTCGTTTAACAGGTGACAACTTGACCCACGAAATCGTTCCGGTGTCGGGTTGATTGTTCATCGACTCATGAAACCAATCGCAGTGTATATAAAAAGTGAACGGTGATATATATTTTGTGAATTGGCATCGTAAGCTTATAGGGATTTAAACTCGTGAAAGATGATGTTAACGGTTCGCCCTGTCGATTACCATGTAAGTTTTATTTTACTTATTCAATGTTTAAAGGAAAAACATTTATCTTTACCTTGTAGAATATACCTAACTGTTACATTCGGCATGCAGATGATTTAGGATACACATTGAGTAGTAAGAACACAGAATGCTAAATCTTGTTCGACTTTTCTTGCGCATGCTTTTATTGAGGCAAAAACTCAAATATGATATCCCAGTCGTTATCAGAATTTGCAATTAATCTTTATATTATCTGGAATAAATCAAGTGATAGTGTAAGCATATTAGGACTTAAGATAAAGGAAATGGGAATTATTCATTGCAAACATTAATTAGGTGTCCTTTAGCATAATTGTTGCTGCATTTAGTTTACTGCAACTGAAAACCCCAAACGGTGTGTCGTGTCTTTAAACGCAATGTGCCTCAATAAATCCAAAGCGTTTCAATTATGAATTTTTCAATTACAAACCTGAGAGCAGTCATTGAAGGATTAGTTAAACGGTATATTTATTCAAAACATGCAGTTTTATCACCCAAAGCCATTAATTCTGGTTCATTAACTTTATCGTGAGATGTCTGCGGAGAGAATCCGTTGTGACGTCACTAGACTTACAACAATTGTTGTTACTAGACAGGAGTTTGATCGGCTTGAAAATGTTTGAAATTTCACTCTCGAGAAAAAAGACCCTTTAGCTTTCAAGTGAAGGATTTAAATGTACAATTAAGAACACACAAATCTAAATGCATTAATATGATAAGTGACATTCACGTTTATCAGGCAGTGCTTACTTATATGACACGATGGAATAACAAGAGTTAACAGCGGTTACAATGGGAGATCACATTGTATCTCCATGTTCACTGTAAAGCTTCATCACCAGTTTTTGGATATTAGGGATATATTTTAGGGCATCTGTTTTTCCACATGCATCTTTACCAGAAAAGGACTATTTCAGAGTACACGACAGAATGGTTTACTAAACCAGAGAGTAATGACCGGAAAGAGACGAGCAGGTGCCCCACAGATGACAGGTTTAGCACCAATGGAGCCACTGTCAGAAGGAGCCGAGGAACACCATATGCTTACACGAGTGGAAGAGGTACATGTATATACAACAATGAAAATTAGTCAAACTAATATCTATGATTTATTATTCTGTTATGTCATATATAATTCAAAATATCATTTCACATGAAGAGGAGAAATTTATCAATAGAACAATGTTTATCATAAGAAAAAAGCCGTATAATTGTTTTTGAACATTTTTAACGCAAATTAACCTTTTGAAAACTTCGATATTCAGATTGAAGGTAAAAGTAGTGTGAAAAGTCGGCCAGACAGTGGAATAGCTGTTAGCATGTCCTCCGGAAGTTACTCCAGCTACTCCAGTTCCGAGGCCACCAAAGAACCGGAAACAGATGACATCGACGAAGCTTGCCTTACAGAAACACCAGAGATGATTGACCGAGTAGAGAAGGTAACATAAACATATTCTGTAACACTTCTCTCATTTTAATATAAGCTAAGTCTATTACAATTTGTTTTATTCACAGTTATGTAATGCAATCTCTGATTTAAATATTTTGTTTTGGAAAGGTCAAACCCGAAAGTCATAATGACGTAAAGAGCCTTGTTGCTGCCATTACCAAAGGTCTTATGACGCAACAACTAAAGGCGCATGCCTTGTACTGCTGGCTAACAAGTCTCGACTTATGTAAACCACCAAAGGGGAAGCATAAGTCCACAGCGCCTGCCACAAAAGTCAAGATGTTAGCCGAGAAGAAGATGTCGTATGCACAACTTTATCAGGAACTTTGCAAGTAAGTTAAAATAAATTCTGATAAACTACAAGCAATTCATCTACCATATAGGATTCTGTTAACATACACCATTTAATTACGACAAAAGGTATTTCATCTGTTTTTGTAAATATTAATCTGCAGGGCTGCAGGGATAAAATGTGAGAAAGTCGATGGATATGTGAAAAGCCAAGACTATTTACCAGGAAACACTGTCCAGTCATCCAAATTCCAGCACACCTGGTGTGCAGTTCAGTTAGATGGCCACTTCCGGTTAGTCGACCCACAGTATGGCGCCAGGCGTGACAAAGAGAATAAACATGAAAGATTCTATATGGACCACTACTTCATGACCTCGCCAGATAACTTTTTGCTCTCGCATTATCCTAAGGAAAAAAGGTGGCTTCTAATGAATCAGACATATTCAATTGAAGGATTTGAGTCAATGGTGAAAACTTGGCCCGCCATGTTTCACTTTAATATCCGTCCATTAAGCATGAAGTCTGTGATTCGGACTTATGATGGCAAACTTAGCATTACTGTTTTACTCAGAAACGTAGCTGTGAATCCGTCCCTAGAGTATGCTGGTCCGGGGCCAGACCTCGATGCTTATAGTTTAAAAGAGAACATTATTGAAGAAATTCGAGATGTCGAAAACGCTGAAACCTTCCACATAACTTTGCCACAAGAAGGAAACTATTACTTTACTTTAGACGCTCATGTCCTGGAAGATGAAATTGATGTGCCAGTATTTCAGTGTAGAATTGAATATGTTGACGAACTGCTATAATTTTGCCATATATTTTAATCCACCATTTGAATTTACTAAATATGAACTTGAAAATCAAACGATTGGAAGCGTATGACTATCTTAGTGCTATGTTGATCCCCATTTGAATGAAAATGATATCATCTTCCAGTGGAATGTCTTTCTGAAAGACTGTTATGTAAATGCGATATTTTAATATGCCCTAGGCATTGATTGTTAAGGACTTGTTGTTGTAGTGTGAATGATACTTTCATCTTCCATTATCAGTATTTATTTTCATCCATTTATATCGCTGTAAGTTTGAACTACAGGTTTTAAACATTCTAGTATACTAGTCTACCGATTCTGTCATGCAACATTACATGTACTTTTCACGACGAAAATGAAGCCGCTCAGAAAATGCTACCATTCTGATGAAGCCGCTCAGAAAGTGCTACCATTCTGATGAAGCCGCTCAAAAAGTGCTACCATTCTGATGTTCTTTAGAATACGCTAGATCTGCTAGAGTTTTTAACATCTTAGAAAATGTTTGTATGATGTATTATATATCATTTAGAGGACAAAGTTGGTTCCCATTTTCTATAGTTCAAACTATATGCGAATTGTTATCATCGGAATGGAAGCGTCTTTGTTAGAAATGCATATTTGGTGCCATGCAATATTTGTTAAGTTTTTTCCCTACGTGTGTGTATGTATATAGTTGTCCCCCCCCCCCCGAAATCTGGAACAAGGACGGGTTGAATATTATTTTGTCTAAAATAATTAGCATCTTTACCACTACAGTATTTGAATATGTAAAATAAACAACGTCTTGAGTGCTCTTGAAGACAATCTACAGTCAATTTTATTGGTAGGCAATAAAGTGAGTATGATTTTTGAGTAGTGCTTTCTTAGCAGCTACCTGTTGACTGTACACTGTTTTCTCTATTTAGTGTGTACATGTCGATAAATTCATAACAATGTACTACCTTGTGTGACGTTCATGTCTTTGTAGATGATAATCGTTATGAAAATTTTAATACGATACACGTCTTGTTTTACTTTGTAAAAAATGCAACAAAAAAACCCTGAAAAAAAACCCTTAAATGCAACACATATTTTCTATGGTTTGTCAAATGCATAATTATGTATTTTGAAATCTATTCTCCAGACACAAAGGCCTGTCTACTGCATTGTTACATCGTTTGAAAGTAATGTTATAGGGGTTAACAAACTCTTATTGAAATGTTTTGATGTGAGATGAAAGTATACTAGTTAATTTAAAGAGTGAATGTAGAATGTAAAACAGGTAATTAATGTTTATTATTCTGCAATGTAATTGTATACGTGAATAAGAGTTTGTGATAGAACATAAGCCCCTTTTTAATTGAACATCTAGGCGAATCTTATTTCTACGTAGATCAAGGTGTGTTTTTTAAGGAAAAGACGAAAATTGGTATAATTGTTTTTGTATTGAAAAATCCGATTGTTGGACCAGGCGGGATGTTCATGTGAAGAGTAGACTGATCATATACCTCATTCAGCAAATGGTTACATGTTACATTGTGATGAATTCATTTTTGGTTAAACATTGTTGTTTCTGTTTATGCATTTAAGAATGAATTTTCTAACGAATAGTTTATATATTTACTTTAATATCGTCCATTCTCTGTTGAGCTGTGATAAACCTTTGATTTTACAATTCATTGTATCTATGAAGTATCATAACATTGTTGCCTCAATAAACATATTTTGTCATAAAAGTGTATTGTGTATGTTTGTTTCTTAATACATTGTAATAACAAATGTGGAAGTAGTTTCAATGCACATACTTCTTATAAACGATGATACATATATGTCTTCAAGAAGTACACATGCATTTAACAATAATTGTAGACTTCAATACGAGGTGCATTTGCAGATGTCATCGTATATATGTGTAGACGTCAGCAAGTAAATTTCACAGTTTGGGAAGATTAGTCCGCAAAGACCAAATTCTATTATCCAAAATACAAGATTTCAAATTCTTTACAAAGATAATTTTACATGAAAATGACACCTTTTATGAAATACACATACTTCGATGTAATTGTCGAGACTTTCAGCTGCGTTTTGATGAAACGAAAGTATGCTGCATTTGGTGTTTTCTTGCCTGAGTTTCGTGGTTTTGTTACCGTTGTGGCAAAACAATATATTGGAAACGCATGCCAAAACAACTCGTTGTTCAGATATATAAACCTTTAATCGTTAAAACCAGCTAATAATTTTATACAGTGTATCTGTCGCTGAAATGAAAATCATGGACATGAGCCAATAAAATGAAATTAAAAAACCCACCACTTCAGTCTTTTCTCATTTCCATTGTTGTGAAGAACGTTCTCCGATATAATGAAAATAGTTACTGTGTCGCCATAAATAACTAAGTGTGCATATAATGATTTTAGAGAGGATGTGTTGTGAACTCTCATAGAGGAAATAGTATTGTACTATGTAGGCAATGTGATAAGTATCGTGTAAAGGCAAAAATTATCTAAAATCATAACATGTTATTCAACACCGTAACTAATACATGTATATACATTTGTAATTTTTTTTATCACTGACTGTAGGTATTTAAAGTCTTTCTAAATTAAAGGACCACTGTAAATTTCTTCCAAATAAGAGAATATAGTGTATAATGATGTAGGTTATAATTTCTTCATACTTTTGTCATCATTGGACAGCAGTTTAAATCATTTCGCAAATTCTACGATCGCTATAATGGACTGTTTGCGATTACAAATTATCACTAAGTCATATGTTGACTGATTGTTTTTCATACCCTTTGTTAGACTGTCATTTGCGTACTAGATTTGACGACGGGTAACCCGCTTACTTTGTTTCGACTACGGGCTCACAGGCGGTGTGACCGGTCAGCAGAGGATGCTTACTCCTCCATGTCACCTGAGTCTGCCTTCGCTTTTGTCGAGGTCCGTTTTGCCCTGCACTCGATTTTGTATATATTGTTTTTGGGGCTATGGTTGCGTTTAACACATTGTTTACTTCGCCTATTTATATAGTTGGAATAGAACTAAATAACCTTATGATTTGACTATTAAGTTAACAGACGGTGTACTAGACACATGCATATTTTTTATATGGATTGCATAGTTGTTTCTAATGTATTTGTCCACTTCGGGATATATCGCCATATTTTGACCCTTCCCTCAAACGAAATAGCCCAAGACAATAAAACTGGTGATTCTACATAGTGTTTGAGTAAATTAGCTTTATAAGACTCTTGTTTTGTACTATTAGTGAAGTCAAGAATGTGAAAAAATGTAGATGATGAATAGTCATTGATCTTATAAGTCCTACAGAAATACAAAATCTGGAATAGGACAATTACGGACTCCTGTAAACACTAGAGGTGGTATCAGGTGTCAAGGAGGAGTAAGCATCCCCTATTGACTGACTACACCTGTTGTGAGCCCTATATCTAGACATGGTAAACGCCGTAATCCATAGTTTAAATTGGATATGTAAAGAAAGACACAACCATATGCAGAATATTGCTAAATAAAAATGGGAGAAATCAAGCTGCTCAAAGTCATTTTAATTGACATAGAGTTGAATTGTTAATTCGTCTTTGATGCATTTATTTTAGTGAAAATGATGGTTATAATACATGTAGCTTTATCAGATTGCTCTCCTGTTGTATCTTTGTAAAGATGAAATCTATGTGAAGTTCATGGAATAAATTATTGTTCATACATTTAGATTAAAAACTATTAACCTCCAATATCCAGATGTTGATTCCGTCTAATATATTCTGCAGGATCATGCAATATATTTCAGCCCCCCCCCCCTTCAGAGGTAGTAAACAGATAAGAAAGAATTTCAGATTTCTGGTTGATCCAATTAATTTCTGTTAAATACACGGAAAGGTAGTTCTACACATCTTTTGTCCCCTCTATCAGAAGCACATCTGCTACTTAGAGATTTTACATGCATTCATTGATACTGTGATACAAAAATTCCCTTTCCGAAACTCTATTATAAAAAGGCAAATATAACGACCAATCTCAATCTCAATGTAATTTATGCAGCATTGTCCCCGTAATTACAATTACATTTTCTCGATATGTGAGCGCAATTGCAATCGATAAGTTCTACAATTTGTATCTTGCAACTCATCTCAAATTGTAGATCCTGACAATTTATCTCTGTTTCGATAATTATTTCCTAGAGGTATAAGATACTTTCTGTATTCACAAAACGGCAAAAGAAGTAATGTCTACATGTACATTAAATAATATCACACATTACACATGCAACTTCTTTCAAAATGTAAAGATAAAGATAATGAAAAGTGATTTGTTTAAAGACTCCTTTAGTTTAGGTATGCAAGTGTTGATGGAATATTGCAACATAGATATGGAAAGCTGACGATGGAGAGACCGAAGTCTTACCCTATGTTGTATTGACTTTGTAAGGCATGGTCAACGTTGCAATATAATGATCGTTTCCATCTTTGCATTTGTGGTGTGAAAAGGCGAAGATAACGAACAGTGATCAGTCTCACAAGTGTCAAACAGAATACAAAATAGAGTTGAGCAAAAATGGACCCTTAGATACACCAGAGGTGGGATCAGATTCCATGAAGGAGTAAGTATCCCCTGTCGACTAGTTACACCCGCCGTGAGCCAATTGTCTTGATTAGAATAACGGGGTAATCCGTAGTCAAATTTTTGTGTACAGAACGGCTCAGCATTTGCTATGAAACACGTCAGAAAGCATTTGACCCATTGGCAGGTGGTTTGGGCAAACTAGATCGTTATTAAGACTTTAGAATTTGAGAAATACTTACTTTAAACGTAACTGTTGAAAGCCCTGAAACAACAACGTGTTTGTAAGTAGCCCGGCTCGATTTAAAAAAAAATATTATATGCAGAACAATCTCTTACATATCGAATAAGTTGAGAGACAAGAAACACCAATATGCCGGTGACGATGAAATGCTGCTACATAAATATGGGAATTTGACAATGGAGAAGCTGAAGTTGTGCAGTTTGTCATAAAATTGAGTCGTTAGTTTGCCAATAATGTATACGTTGAATAAAATATCCAAGTACGAAGAATACATGGATGACTCTGTAGTATCCTTTGTTAATAGTTCATTAGGATATAATGAATGAAAATGACTATTATTAATAGATAAAACGTCGTCGATATATCGAAATGTCGTTTTAAAGGCCACAGCTAGAGATTTTGTTTTCTTATGAAAAAGCTTTTGAATAAATTCTGACTTGTGAGAATATAAAAACAGGCCAGCTTACAAAGGAGCACAATTCGTGCCTGTAGCAATTCCAACAGAATGTTGGAAAACCTGATCATCAAAAACTACACAGATATTGTCAATGATCAACTTCAGAATACTGGTGCGGATGATCAGAGTGGAGTTTGATGAAGTAATGATCACAATTATAAATAATTCCCTTTTCCATTTTTGCTGACGAAGCAGTCTCTATAAAGTCAAAAAGTCTAATCTTTATTTTATCCAAAAAGAATGATCGTGTAAAGAGTTTTTAAAAAATCATAGGTTTTGGTGTTTTTGATTTGAGAAACATTCAGAGATTTCATATTTACTAGAAGTTCTTTAAAATGGTATTTAGAATCCACATTTGATTCACATCACTTCTGATATATGTTGTTGCACAATACTTGTAGAGTGTCTCCTGTTGTTGTTGAAGTTTTGGAATCCAATAAAGATACAGTAACTCATATTCCTTCGTACCATTCACGGTAATATTAAATGTGTTTAAAACTTGAACATGATTTTGAAGAATTTCATATTTTGAAAGAGCAGTTGGAGTGCAAGCATGATTACCAAATGTGGAGTTAATGCCAAGCTCGTTTAAAATGCAGTTGTAATAATGAGTCTTACAACGACTATGTTGTTATAAGCTTTGACAGCTGAAAACATGTTCCTCGTAAAACCTTGTAAAATTTTTCATTTATATCGAATATTTTTTTTATTTGTATCGTATCGTTTTATATTTGCATCCACTCTATATTTCCGTTGTATTGTAAATTTCTTTTATTTGTATTGTATACGAGGTATTGTTTATTTTGATATAAATTGGCGAAGTTAACGTTGTATTAAATGTCATCATAATAAAAAAAAAAAAAAAAAAAAAAAAAAATAAAAAAAGCACCCCTCGTATATACAAAGTCAAGTGGTAGGACAACACAGACCTCCGACAAAAGCGAAAGCAGGATCAGGTGCCATGGAGGAGTTTGTTTCCTCTGCTGACCGGTGACACCCGCCGTAAGCCCTTAGTTGAAATAAAGTAAACGGCATTATCCAGATTACTGATTTGATTTACACCACTTCTGGCATATGTTGTCTATATCAATATGATGTAGAAGATTATATTGGTTAAGTGTTAGCCTATGTCGGGTTGAAAACAAACGAGATATTCTGGATGCTCAACTATGATATAAACCGGTCCAAAATGTCCATGTAAGACTAGTTAAACAAGAAGTTAATCAGCGAGGGAAAGTTCAGTAAATCTGCATATAGATATACATTAATTGTGAAAAAGACATATCTAGTCTCTGGCTTGATGATCGAACCATAATTTAAACCAATCAGATCCAATGTAACAAACCAAATTAAATAATGCCCCTAAATCAATACCGATGAAAATTTACACAATACAAAGGAAAAATGTGCAGTGCAAATAATTTTTTTCAAAAATCAAAATACAAATGAAAGATTCCTATAGAACAGATCAAATATTGTAATGTTTGACATGCCATTAACCTTGCTAATAAAACTTCAGTACATATTGGCAAAGACTGAAACCACACTATATCTGGTTTGAAAACGTACTGCATTTAGCTTAAATTTCTTTCTTTATTGCATCGATTTTCTATGGAGCAGATTTAGATTTCTGTGTCAAATGTTATGACTTGGTTAAGTTTACTAGATTTTTGATATCATGGTTTATGTCTAAATTGAAATGGCAAACACATTAACTTGCAGCGAATTCAAAACTTTGTGTATACATATGTGTCAGATTAATCTTCATAGCAGTGGGATGGCATGGTAGAAAACGTATTCTTCTTATTCCTAAGTCCTGTTTCAAAATAAAGTTGGCCACCTTTATCACAAGATTTATCATCGCCTAACATCTCAGCTTTGTAACAGATGGGATGACTTCAGCTTCTCCATCGTCAACTTCCCGTATTTTCATCATCACTTGCATATTACAATGGGCATAATTGATTCGATACACAAGATCATGCTCTGCGTATGACAAATCCGTGCAGGGTACTTACAAATAAGTGGATGCTACATGCAGGGGTTTGCAGTTTCGTTGAAAGTTAACATGTACCAATATGACCTATCATTGAGTCAAAGGTTGTCTGATGTGTTTCATAACCATTGTTAAGCCGTTTTTCACGCACTGATTTGACTACGGACTGTTCCGTTTACCTGATCAAGACTATGGGCTCACGGCGGGTGTGACCAGTCAACAGGGGATGCTTACTCCTCCTAGGCACCTGATCCCACCTCTGGTGTGTCCAGGGGTCCGTGATTGCCCAATTTTTGTTTTTGTATTATATTTAGGACTTACGAGATTGATCGCTGTTCGTTGTCTTTGCCTTTACATTTCGCTAATTTTGTGGTCCGTTCAGCGATTTACTTCACAAATACGACCTGCCATTAGGATTTATACTATCTGGTGTGTTCCATCCAAATTGTTATGTCGCTCTTTTCCTACTAATTTTCACTACGGATTACCCCGTTTATTTTATCAAGATATACTGGTCACGTCACGCCTGGTATGACCAGTCAGCAGGGGATGCTTGCTCCTCCTAGGCACCTGATGCCAACTACGCTGTGACCAACGTCCTGTTTCCCTACTCGTAATTTTGCATTTTTTATTTGAATTATGAGATTGATTAATGCTCGTTATCATCACTTTTTCATCAAAGAAGACATTCCTGTATACTTATTAAAGTTCTCTCAGTGATCATTGCAATGTAGAAACAATGTTGAGTCGATATCGCATCAAACTTCAATCCACTTCATTTTATCTGTTTGTCGACATATTATCAACATCATAACGGCGACTATTGTGTTGCGATATTATGTTTGTTTCCTTAATTTTCAACTTAATTGACAGACACTATTTCAAAATCTTACTTAAATTTTCAATACTTTCCTCTATCAGACTTATACATCCATGATGATAATTTATCACTATATAACGATGTGGTGATTCTGAATGGGTATCGGTATCAATATAGTCAATATTGCAGTGTCTACTTTGTTGATGTGGTATGGAGAACAAGACGTGGTAATGTCGAATTAACATCGTTATCTATACCCTCAACATCCAGAACATTGATTCAGTATTGACACACTTACGTCACCATGCCGGTGACTTAGGCAGGACAACGTATACACCGGAGAAATGGGAACAAAATACATATACATTATTGTTATTATTGAAAATGTATGCAAAATGTATGCAAGACTGGTTCAATTCATATCAAAGGAATGTCTTGATAAAAGTTTTAACAATTGTAATATTATACATCTTTAATTTCAGTTACCTGGAAAGCAATTTAATTGCTCAGAATTGTTTAGGTGGGCACGTAGTAATTAGCATGTAATAAACAAATAACCTACAGTGTATCATTACCTATTTATATTCTTCCTTGAAAAAAGCCACTGACTGGAATTGAAGCAAATGATGATATTTTGGCAGATATATTGAGTTTTATATATAGATTTTTACTTCCATTTTCAAGCATACAAAAGCTTAATAGCAATACTTGCTAACTGCAAATGTTCTAAAAAGACTAACCTTAGAAGCAATTGTACAAAGTTACCATTGAGTCTGCAGAATCATATAGAAATCACTCGTATCACGTATGGTACATGTATGTCTTGAATGCAGTCACATGGTGTTTCCAAAACTCTATAAAAATCAAAAATGTGCAACTGGCTAATTTCGTTTATTACAAGTTTAGTGCTTCCTTAAAACGGTACACAAAAAAAATCCAGTTCTCCAAACATTCTCCAAACGTTTGAAAACTATTGTCATTTTGAATAAAATGGTCATTACGTAACCAATGAAATACTTGTGTGTACTTGTACATATATGTGCTGTATTGCTTCGAGTAATCATAAACTTAATCACCCCATGGATAATATAAAAACATTTCCAAAAAGTAGATACCTTGTATTTTTTGATCTGATGTTAATAGCTGAAAGGATTCTAAAGTACATACAATATTTATTATTTGGTTCATGATGAATTCTTTCTTCGTATTGATTATTCATAAATGCGACATTCCTCCTCAGTCCGCGAAAAAACCCAACACCTACTCCCTAAAGTGTGTCATAAATATTACAAAGTGAATTAATATCCAAAGTTAAGATCATAAGGAAAGAGGATTGCAAGAATCGACACGGTTAAATATCCAGGACATTAAACCAATATTATTTCTTTCCAGTGAGTTTTACGACACCATACATGTAGAGCAGAGCGGTTACGCAGATCTGTCAGACCCAGAGGAGCAGTAAAAAAATAAATGGTTAAAAAACTTAAACTTTGAGCATTCTGTTTCGTAATATTTATCAAGATACAGTTAGTTATCCCATATTTTAAAAGTTCATGGTGATTTACTCCGGGTTGTATTCCATGAACAATACAAAATTAATGACTAGAAAATTATGATTTGTAAATACATGTACTATTCACAGTTTCATGTGCTCTTCGCTAGCACATTAAACAAGACATTAATGATGTCATTGTTATTCACTCTCCCAATTCAAATTTACACCTGACTTGCTCGTAGAATTATTTCTAAGAAGGGAGAGGAAGTTTACTTCACAATTGTCTAACATTATTTTAAAAACAAGAAAAGGGTATTCCCTAAAGGGTACTCTTTTTCCAAATTTCAAAACGAAAACCTAAATCAGGGTGGGAGTGGGGTGTTGTGCTTGTCCTTCAGTTTTATCAGTTCCAACTTACATTCTTTCCATTCTTTACTACTGTAAAAAAGCGGAGGTCCAGTAAGCCAATATATTTTAATTTGTATGTACAGATAGCAGAAGATATACTTTGTCAAAACAGCATGCTTGCTTGTCCCTCCTTGTTCTACATGTCTGTTGTTACCCAATCAAAACTCGTGTTACAAGTTCCTTACATGAGGTGGCTGTTTGTCATAAGAGGCGAACTGTAGAACTTGAAAAAAGTGGTCATTCATTAAAAGAAAAAGAAAACAAATTAAAAGAGGGAAAAAGTGATGGAAATATATCACCATGAGTGTTGGATAGGATGTAGTGACAATTTGTGATGTGCAAACATCGCAGGACATCCTTCGCCGCACCAAATGAAAGAATGAATTACAGATCTAACATATTACATATAAATACATCAGTTGAAAAAAATATATACTGTATCAGAAATATTGTTTATACACTTGAGTGATCAAAGGTGGCGCTATATTTTAGTATCATTTTTGCATTGTAAAATGTATAAAATTCCTATCAAGGGAAAGGAAAGACTTTTTAATTTTTTTTAAATTTTTGATACATTGCATTGACGTCATGTATAATTCATCGGTTGTGATAGGTCGTGATAGCTATTCAAAGGATAAATGTAGTTAGGGAAGCGCACAGTTCATTTCTCATAACGAAAGATGTATTACGTAACTAATATGAATCAATAGTTCTAGGAAGAGCAGGTTAAATATGTTATGTCTGTGCTTTGGTTTGGATTTGATCATGTCTAGGAGTTTCGTACAACTGACTATATCAATGATCTGGTCGGGAATTCATTGTGATCAAGTCTAAAAGTTTTGTCCACTGTGCTATGTCAATACATTAATTAGGAGTCCTCATCAATAGGCCTAGAGTTTTTATCCTGTTTGCTACATGTATGTCAGTGTTTCAATAAGGGGACCTTATAAAAACGTATTGAAGTTTTACAATGTGTTTATACTTTGCTACGTAAATTCTTGGATTAGGGATTCTCATGAATAGATCAAATGGTTTTGCTATGCCCGTTGTTTAGGCATTCGTATGATTGGGTTGGAAGTTTATCTAATTTGCTATACAGATATTTGGTTTTGGATTCTTAAGATTGGTATAGATCTTCTATCCAGCTTGCTATTTAATGCTTCGCTTTTGGATTCTCATTACCGGGTCTGAATGCTCTTTTTTGAACACGTTTACATTTTAATGATTTCTTTTTATTCTTGACAAGTACATTGTAAGTAAGTTGACCTATCATTTATGTTCTCTGCATGGAATTTCGCATATAATATAGCATTGCATGTTCTTGTTTGAATAAACCATTGGGTTGGGTTGCTTTCAGCATGCAATCAAGCCTTTGAATTTTTATTAGAGGCGGTGGATAGATTTGATAATATAATATTTATACATTAGATTTTATATTTCATATCTTTGAAATATCAGTACTGTTTTTTAATATATGAAAACAATATTTTTTTCGATCGAATTTCAACAAGTGAATATTGTATGAATCGTATATTCATACGAAGCAGAATTTGTTCAAA
>CAJDSM010016196.1:1263-23121 GCA_903981925.1 Ostrea lurida
TTGTATTATTCGGGTTGCCCTACACTCGATTTTGTATATGTTTTTTGGACTATGATTACGTTTGATACTTTGTTACTTCGCCATTTTATATACCTCAATGTTAACCTTTGGCCCTCTCACTAATTAACTACATGTATATTGTTTTTAGACAAATGACCACTAACATTTGAAAGTCCATTCCAAGTGCTGATAAAAAACGACAAAAATTACATAGGGTCCCATGGCGTTTATAGGTGTAGTAGTTACGGCTATATGGACCGTGGATATCGGCCTGGGTAGCTCAGTGGTTAGAGCACCTGACTAGTGATGCAGGGGTCCCGGGTTCGATTACTTATTTTCTCATTCTCTCCCTTCCTATTACAGTTTGGTGGCCAGTGTGGCCAACGTGAGAAAATACCTGCCAGGGGGTTGAACCTCAACTGAGCTTAGAAGAGGGAGAGAGAGAATATAGTGGTAAAGCCTATACGGACCAACCTGACTAGTAATGCAGGGGTCCCGGGTTCGATTCCCGGTCCAGCCACTTTATTTTCTCATTCTCTCCCTTCCTATTACAGTTTGGTGGCTAGTGTGGGGGCTTCCCCTGGAAGCGGGTGAAAAAATACCAGTGTGGGGGGTCGGCTCCTGGAAGCAGTTTGAAAAAATACTCGCCAGGGTGTTGAGCCTCAACTGAGCTTAGAGAGGGAGAGAGAGAATATGGTGGTAAAACTTATACGGACCAACCTGACTAGTTATGCAGGGGTCCCGGGTTCGATTCCCGGTCCAGCCACTTATTTTGTCACTCTCTCCCTTCCTATTAGTGTGACCCCTGGAATCAGGTGAAAAAATACCTGCCAGGGGGTTAAACCTGGGTAGTTGTCTTCGGGGACGAAGACGCTTTAAGGAGGGAGGAATGTAGTAATTACGGCTATATGGACCGTGGATATCGGCCTGGGCACATGTAGCTTAGTGGTTAGAGCACCTGACTAGAAATGCAGAGGTCCCGGGTTCGATTCCCGGTCCAGCCACTTATTTTCTCATTCTCTCCCTTCCTATTACATAGGTAATAATTGTACATTTATAAAACACACAGAAATCTGCAGTAAATTACACCCCTCATTTTTAACACACACACTTACCATGGCAATTTCCTCATTCCTTTCTCGATTTTGTGCAATGATTTTTATCCCAACAATCAATTTAAGCTTTGACAATATTTCTTTCAATTCCAAATAATTGCATTCTTGATATTAGCCAATCACGCATTTATAACTCTGCTCAATATTACTCTGCTCAATATTGGGGTAAACCTCGTCCGGGTCGGTTTGCTACTCTCTTTCCATTATCCCTCTCTTCCCGCGGACTTTCAAAGTGCTGACGTATGTTGTAAAGTTCGGCACTGCGGCACTGTTTTTGTCTACGTGTTGTAAGTCTTTGTGTTCATTTGTTAATAGATGTTGTTAGAAGTGTTTTTTCTTGTGGGTTTTGTATGTAGAGAAACATTTTAGTACGAACGCCTACCGCGACACGGGTCCATGATATATAACATGATATGTGATATATAACATGATATGTTCATGATATGTGATATATAACATGATATGTGATATACATGTATAGGCCTAACTGTAAACATGATATGGACCGAGAAAAAAACTTTAAAAATGTATAGCCTTTTCATCAGCAAATCATTTCTACCTGATTCATGAATAGACGTCAAATCATCTAAAGAGATTTGTAATGATATTCAAATCGCAAAAGATTGTAGTTGGTCGTTAAAGTTTCTTCGGTATTTTTTTTAAATTTCGTTTTCTCTAAGGGGCACTATAGTTTTTTACCACATTAGCTATACATGTACCTAAACTTGACATACTTTTTATTCGAAGAAATGCCTCCATGTTTTTTGTAAACTCTAGACGTAATTGAATAATACGATTTTCAAATATGAAAAGTAAAGGTTATTTGTTTACATGTAACATGTATTAAGTATAAAAACGATAAAGACGGAGGATAATTTGCACGAAGATTAAATTAACTTTATTTGACAGTAAACTTGCCATTAATTCCTACATCTTTAAAACATTATGTCAGTTGATTTGTGCAACTGGGCCCAATTTCTTCTACATACATGTACATGTACTAGCACCCATAACACAAACATCCTTGACAGTTATGAACATTAATTATGTGTCTTGTATTTAGTTAAAAGGTTGATGCTTTGTTGAAAAATGATAAAGCATAGTAGGTTTATTACTATCATAACATCCGTAAATTCATGTGAATGTCTGGAGCTAAAATACAGTATTTGCTACAGCCAAAATCGCCTTCAACTGATACATAATTTTCTGATGTTTGGTCTTTAGTAAGAGGTTTTTTTTTTTATATACGATAGCGTCATAAATCAAATGCCAAAATTTTGTTCTAGTCATTGAATTATTTATTACACATGTAAATGTTACGGTCAGTCAAACCCGGAATCTAAGTGGCAAAGAAGGTTCTTTAGTCAAAATGACATTCAAACATAGACATACGATAATTAAGCTGCGTCTTAACGAAGCCGAATGGCCATTCCGCAAGTGGTTGTGGCCTGTAGCATCAATGGTCAAGGTAACCGAGACGCTATATAGCTTAATTAGCTCCAACCAAATAGATAAATAGATGAATAATTAAATCATGTAATCCAATAACATTCATGAAAAGCTCTACACTAGCCTAATAAAGATATATAGTTTTATGCCCAGTTAGGGAACTCTTTAATCATGGACTTGGACTGGCCTCAATTCCTATAGAGAACATCAGTGTTCTATATGTAAGAATAAAAAACGTTGACATGATTTCTTTGTGAAGATTCTTAAGTTTACAACAGGAAAGTATTGGACCTCTCCTGTAAACCAGCTGTGGTGTCTGGGGTCATGTTTGTAATTAACGTATGTCTATGTTTGAATGTCATTTTGACTAAAGAACCTTCTTTGCCACTTGGAGAATACTTGAGCTTTACTCATTCCTAGTACACAGTCTTACGTACGTGTACAGCCGATCTGAGCCACCACGTGTAAAACCGATACACCACGTGTAAAACCGAGACATCATGTGTAAAACCAAGCCACCACGTGTAAAACCAAACCACCACGGATACAACCGAGCCACCACTTGTAAACCCAATCCATCATGTGTAAAATTGAGCCACGAAAAGAAATACCGAACCACCACGTGTAAAACCGATCCATCATGTGTAAACCCGAGTCACCACTTGTAAAACCGAGTCACCGTGTGTACAGCCGAGCCACCACTTGTAAAACCAAGTCACCGTGTGTACAGCCGAGCCACCACGTGTAAAACCGAGCCACCATGTGTACAACCGAGCCACCATGTGTAAAACTAAACCACCACGTGTATAACTGAACCACCACTTCCTATGTATGTATGCAATAGAGCCATCCATGATCTGGGAGACTAGATGTGAGCTATCTTAAATGCTTTCATATATACCACATGGAGAGCTTGTCTTCACAGTTTTTGGTCCAGTTACACTATAGAAGGTGCATTTGAAAAGATCAGTTTTTACTATTACCAAAATTCTTAATCATCTTTCATCGGAAGAAAGCATAGCTCTTCCCAACAACTTTTACAGTTAAATTTCGGTGTAAAGAGAACTTTTAATTGTTCGAAATTGACCTAGTGGTTGTGAAGAAAGTGAAACTGACATACAAATGAGTACAAACTTGATACGATTACAATCAAACCTTCTGAACGACTGGATCTTTGAACAGGAAAATATTTTGCAGGTTTTGACATTCCTCTTGGAATATACATGTACATTGTATAGTACATTGAATTAATTCTGGAATGGATGATGCGATGAAAAAAGTACACGTATAAAGGCTCACGAGGACTGAAATTTCCAATTCACTTCGCTTGTTTCCAAAGCTTAAAAAGGGAATTCCTGCCTGTTACATACAACACCGGAATTCATATCTGTCCAATAGAACGGGAACAAATGGGTGTGTTTTACAATTCACAAAAATGTGCTAGTGCAATAATTGCACCCACTTTCCTCCCACCACACTGTTTGGAAATAATTCAATCACCACACATGGCTTCATGAGAAAAATGACAGGTTTAACTTGTTTCTATAGATAATCTGTCATTTGCAATAAAAAGAACCTTGCATATGCACAGGTCATATAATGTTTGAACTGGTTCACTACTCGCTGTTGACAGTGGAACACATTATTTGAAAATAATAACTACAGGAAATGCAAATTCCAAGCAAAAAGAATTCAATATTATTTATATTCCCCTAGATTCTAAAAACCAATAAATTTTAATGAGACCAAGGACAAATGATTTTTGAAAAGTCTGACGCGATTGAAATAAAATTTTCGACCGCGACTCAGACCGAAAATCAATATGGTCTTGTGTTAACTGGAAGTTAAACAAACTAGTCCCCTTTTATACCCGTTCTAGTTCTTTGTCCAGGCCTATCAATATGTATTCAACTGGTAGAAAACCCGTGTACACGATATTGAATATAGAGGTTATCGCTTAACCCACTGTAGAATACCTTATATTCCCCGATGTACGATAAAGTATTCAGATTGCTTATTACGAACCGAGCTAATTGTCGAATGAAATACTGAATGAGATATCTTTTGTTTTTTTTTAAAGACGCGACATATCCTATTAATATATATATGAGGACTGAGCGACTGCCATAAATTGTGGACATTTCCAACTTCATGACGCTGAGGTGTGCATGGATTATAAAAATGCGCATGCCCGAAAATGGAGAAAAATGAGGGAAATATTTATACAGGTAGGAACAGTATTTGGTTCATGAGAATTAATTTGTGATACACTTTTCCTTATCATAATATGATTTCATTACACAAGTTTATACCGGGAAAAATTATAGATACATAGCGTGGCATAGATGCAATCAAAAAAAATTGATACCCGAATAAAATGTAGTATATATTTCCACAGCCAGTGTCAACGTTTTTATCATCTTCTTTATTCAATAAATATTGATTCTTAATAGTACAATCTGTTCACATAACGCAATAATTCTCTATAATATATTTAGCTAATAGACAAAGCTCTTATTGTCTGCAATGCGAAATCAAAGTAGGAGATTATTTATGTAGTATATGAGAAATTGAGCATTTTAATTGCTTTCAGCATAACAGAAAACCGACTTTCGAATGGAGACGTACAAATTTTCAAAAGCTTCACTCAACAATAAAAAATTAGGAATTGTTAAGCATTCGTGACCTCCGAGGTTCATTTGGGTAATATTGACCTTGCTTTTGAAAGAGAGTGCCAACAATGAATTACAATAGAAAATTAGATTATGTTTGGAATGTTAAAGGTTTGTAAAACAAAAATATAAATTTCTGACAGATTTTCGGTCTTATCGTCCATCCGTTATCAACGAGTCTGTCGCTCCCAGCTTTAAGTATGGAGATCCTGGCAATTAACGTGTCCTTTTGCTATTGATATATCAACTCGTCGTATTGAGTTTCGTAAGAACGTAATATACCTTGAAGGAGCATTGGAGTAGGAATATAGTTATGTAAGGTGTTTATTTAATCAAGGGTATCAAATTTCAAAGAAACACAATATGTTCTATGTCAATATGAATGACATATCGCTAATGGAGAGTATAGGAATTTGTTGTTTCACGAACTCGAATCTAATGAACACCGAGAGAACCCGTGCTCATTATCCCCATGTATAGAAGATGTTGTCATTATCTTGCCAATAAAAAAATCTTTAATTAGACTACACTTGTTGACAATTGGATGCGTTTTAAAGCTGATGATATCAAGGGTGAATACACTGTATGTTTTATTTGATGAGACGGGAGATTACGCAACATGGATTATTAACTGATTAAAACTTGGAGTCTCTGCATTGTTTTGCCGAAGTCTGTTCCATTATAGATTGGGGTAGGTGTACTTCAGCCATTCAGGTATCCTCGTTATCATTTTTAGAATCTTCTTTGCTGGGCTATATACCACAACAGTGACAGGGACGTACGATGTGAGCTTAGGGGGTATGTTTAAGTAGACGCCAAAAATTGTCAAATTTGGACAAAACGAATACAAAGAATCTTATATTTAACCTTATAGCAAAAATACACATATTTGAACAGAGGTTTTGGTGAACTTTAAACGGCCGTTTTTATTCAATATTTTGAACCTGAATTCCCAGCGCTTTAAATGTGACAAATTTCTCCAAAATATCTACACTAAATGTTGACTTTCGTAAACTCAAAATTGTGCAATACAAACCTATCAATTAAAATTGTATTTTTATTCAATGAACACCATCTTTGCAAAAACTTAACATTTAAATCTTTTAACTTGATAAACCCTGTTCACATTTTACAATATATATATTTTTTTGAAACTGTAAACACATGGACATAATTTGTCAGGTGGTGATTTTAGCCTTCAACGTTTTAAGTATTTGTTTGTAAAACATTCATCTGAGGTCAACTTCCCCTACACAGCGCCCGAGGTTAAATACACACATATATATATATACCTTTGCCAATAAATTTTGCGCTTTTGTATTTTTTCGTGCAACCACTGTATGACGTAATCAAGTTCGTTATCACAAATAATAACAAATATTTCTTTTAGACTGAGTTTTAAACATTTGACCGCTAAGTCATTTCCAAGATAAGATAGTTTTAGCAGACATTTCTTATTTTCTGAGGGAAAAGATTAGCTGTCGGTAAATGTCTACTGAAAAGTCAACAAGGTTGATTCTGGACAAAAACATAGCTCTGAATTCAGTTACAAACTTTCAAGATAGAAAACTAAAATACATATCTGGGTAGTTTATGGGTACGCTCCTTTAAACACGTTGAGATACCTTTCAATAATTACAAATAGTCAGCTCTCATTACAACGGCCACGTTCGTTTCCAATCATTTTGCCGTTATAACGAATCTGCCAATGTAACGAAATGACTATTTTACCGGTGCAAGGTATTTCCCTTTGTTTAATCATCAGCACAATATGCAATGGCGACCTCCGTAAACATTCACCGTGCGTTTATTTTCAGTACGGTACAAATACTCTCATGTCTCCCTTTCTCTCTATTTCTAAAATCTTAAGTGTTAAAATATTGCCGATAGGGAATGTTGCTTTCTTTGTTGGTTTATTGGGTGATGAAGGAAACTAGCGTTGCAGAAAAAATTCATAACCCGCGTTAGCGGGTTATGGATTTTTTTCTGCTATCTAGTTTCCTTCATATCGCAATGAACCAACAAAGAAAACATTCTATTGTTTATATTTGTATTTTCGTGCATTTCTAAAACATATCTAACTAGATTTAAGTCCTAAAATATCATAATGTTGATCATTTCGTTACTTTAAACGGAACAGCCAATTCAATCTTTGACTTTGAATCGCTCCATATATGGTAATGACCATGCGGACGGGTGACCCTACAAAACCGGAGCCAACTAGTTTGCAACAAACATGCATTTATTGGATGGTAAATACCATGTCAATTTCAAGGAATATAGGAGAAAAGTCACAGTGAATGTAAATATTCTCAGATAACCTGCCGTTATATCGGATTTTATATAGTGTCAAAATGCACATTTGTTACCGATAAGTACAGCTGCAGATCTGTACTGTCGGTGCCGAAGTGCGAATATGCCGTTATATCAAGCGAAATAAATAGTGTGCAGATTTGTTACCAACAAAATTCTGCCGTTAGGCGAATTTGCCGGTATATTGAATGCCGCTGTAACGAGCGCTGACTGTATTTGTTTATATAGCGAGAACAATGAAATGAAATATTTTGATATACGAGTACAAACATTAAGGACTCCTTATTGTGTGCATTTAAACACGTTATATTCATTTTCTTCATTTCAATTATTCAGAATATGATGCATGCACTTTTATCAACATTTCAATAAAAAGAATGTTCGAAATTAAGTAAGCATCAATAGAGCTGGAATTCCAACGAGAGCACACCATTAGCTTCACCAATACACCACATACCCCACTCTGAATTTGTTTCGGTAATTCGTCAAACTCAAGTACTTTCTAAAAGAAAACAAATAACAGTTTATGACTTTCAATAGTCAATTTCCATTTCGATTATCGAAAATACAAGTCGTTTTTGTGTACATTACTCTTGGCTGCTATTGGCGGTGTCACATTCCCAAAACTGAAGAAAAGTGCTCTGAAGTCAGTTGATATTGTCTGGGATTAAATGCCTAAAAAGACAAGAACTGGTTAGATCGATCCTTGAAAATGACGGGCATGGTATTTTAAAAAAGTAACCTAAAGCAATCAGAGTTTATATCAGTGGTATGTGGTATCATTGGTACGTCGGTTTGAACCGTCGGTTTTCCATTGTCTTCATGTATTGTGAAAGTTCTTCTGTCATCATGACAAAGTTAGATTTCCAGCTTAGCAAACCCTTGATGGTTTCTTATCAGATACCTTCGACAGAACAAGGAACAAAGAAAATTCGGCATGGGCGCTTTACTTTATATTGCGCAAGGAAAACAAAAATGGAAGGACAGATTAAAATTTGTTTCCAAGATGAGCTAAATTGGATCTTTCTTGTTTTTGTAGACATACTCTGGTTCTTTCTTGTTTTGTAGACATACTTTGTTAAGTAAAGATTGGCGTCCTTGATTTGAATATTTTCAATAAGGTAACATACGGGTGTTAAAGTAGAGATTTTTTCAGCGGAACCCTCATTTATTGTCATGAAGAATCTAAAAACATTTCTCCACGATTTTCGATATTGTCATTTGCGATAAAGCGGCAAAATGTTTTGCTCGTTTTTAAGCTAATGTGATTTCTTTTATTTATCGGAGAAGAAACTTTCGTGGGGATATCATATTTCTGGACCAAACTCCGAAGCCCCGTAATATATCAAATCTCATACCACTGTCTTTATGAAAAACGACACGAAGCATTAAAAGAGATATTCCAATTGGCAATAAAATTGTTGGTAAATATACTTAAACGATCAAAGAAGATCGGAAATATGGAACTGTTGCCCAACAGGTATGATATAAGACGCATTAGGTATTTAGATACGCTTTCTGTTTAATACTCGTTATTTGCTTAGGTGAGCAATTGTTTGCCATACCAATGAAGGCAAGAAATGGAAAATTTTATTGCAAAAAATAAGAATATAAAGATTCCAATCTTTGACACCCGTGTTTATATTAACCTATCTGTGAAACTTTATGACTGCATAATGCATATTTTTTGCTGCATCATAAACACAACAAAATAAAAAGATAAAATTGCAATCATAGGATCTGGTTATCTTTGTGAAATTTATTATATTGCGAGACTGTTCGTTATCTTTGCTTCTACTGTAACGAAAGGCACAACATAATGTGACTTTTGATACTACACTGTAGTTCATGTGAGTCTTTTGAAAAATTTATATTTCCAATGTTTTTTTTCCCCTTAGCTCTCAATAATACATGTATATTAGCCATTTCCTCATGAAGGCAACGCATGTTGTAAAAGTGCGCGTATGATTACAGAACTATTTGATAAATATGGTGAGTTTATTTCAACGACTGGAAATTCCAACTGAAATGAAAGTAGGTACATATTAATATCAGAAACGAATTTAATTTTTGAAAGATTATGAAGTATGTCGTCGCCAAGTGAAGGTACCCTTATGTAATTTTAGATTGAAATTCATTTCTTAACGAAACTTACTGCAGAAAAAGCTTTTCTGACGCGCATTATACATGTAGAATATGCCAGCAGAGCAATTGCATTTCACAACGCCATGTTCACTGAAAAACGTCATTCATTCCATATAATTTTACTTTCTTGATTTTTCAGTCCAAAACAGTGGAAAAAATTTCTATCGCGTAATGTAGGAAGGGATGGTGTATTTCAACTTTTAAACTTTCTTAGAAATTTGTATTCATCAAAACTATACTGCACCAAAAACGATTTATCAACCCATGTATCATTTTTTTTTTTGGCAATAAGACCAATGAACAATAAGTGGCAAGAAATGAAATATACACATCCGTTGCAGTCAAAACATTTGACGTCACGATGCTGACACAGCGTGGATTGCAAGGCAATGCAAAATGTATATAACGGATGAAAATCACAAATGTTGTATATTTCATTTCTTGCCACTTAATGTTCGGCGTTATTATCAAGTGCCACAGTAGGCCAGATGTTTACTAAACATTATGAATTTCAGATATAAGTACTATGTGCATAACGGATTGATATGGCATCGTGCATGCATACGCAAACTAGACTACCAAAGTCGATAATATAGTATAGAACCTTACAACATCTAATCCAGCGGAATTTTATTATATTTATTACATGTATCAGAAATTACGATATGTCAATAATCAGGATCTGATTTTCGACTTTTCAGATCGAAAATATGTCATTTTTACCCAAACACCACTGAAATGTTGAGTATATACAGGTAAATCTGGCCTGTTATGTGGAGCTAGAGTTGATGAATAGTAGCTCTTTAACTGGCCAATTGTCCAGCGAGTGATTACATGTCGTGTACACCAATACACATCATGCCAGGGATCATGGGAGTGGTAGACAGATACATTCTAATCTTCACCAATACAACTTTAGAGTTAATATAACAGAAAATCACAGACTTTACGCAACAGAGAAATGTATTCCCCCGATAACGGGTGTTTACATTCTAACACCCTTCATGCCAAGTTGAAGATTTTTTTCGATACATCGGCATCAAATTTAATTAAATGGTTTAATGAAAGATTTTGCCACATCGACGCTTCGATTAATACCAAAGATTGTCCAAGTTTCTATGTGACTTTAAGGCGTGAATCAGCGTGAATCACCCTCGTGGCAATGGTTTCCTTCACTACAGTTTGACATTTTTTTTTATGCAAACAAAGGAACATGGAACTCGTCGACATTGCGTTGCCTTCTTTTGAGTACGTATAAGTCAGTCTTATCTTGTGCGGGAACTGCTAACACTTTACCTGGGTATTTGCATACAAAAAATTCTACACGCATTGCCCCAACTGTACAATCCCACTATCAGTGGGATTCTACAATTTCTACCCTTATTAAATGTATGTTACCACAGCAATATTTTCTTCCACCCACTTAACCAATCATCGTAATAATTTACCCGATTAGAATATCGCATGTTCTTTAAAACATTCAATAGACCTTAAACAGTTAACGTATCAATCTAATATCGCATGCAAAGCCAGAAAGGAAGTAGTTTGATTCAATTTAGATTGAGAATACTTTTTGAATCATGTTAAATGTTTTAAAGTTAAAATTTCATTTTCTTCATAAAGGGTCATTTTTCTTCTATCTGCGATAAATTGGTGCAAAGACATTTTTAGAAATAAATTATAGAGCTCTTTTGGCGGCAGATCGATGTGGTAATTCACTATTTGTATGTATTGGATCATTTGATGAGGGTATCAAATCACCTGAAGACACATAAACCCATGATTTATAGCTACCACCTAGATCTATTAAGCAATGAAATTGCAGAAAAGTATATGAATAGTCCTTTTAAGTAACGTGTTTATATTTCAAATGACTTTTTTCCGTATACTTAAGTTTTCACACACCAAAATATTGAATGAATCGCGGCATTGAAGTTTCTTGACACTGTTTACCATGCAAAAATTGTACATGAAAAATTGGCACAGCTGGGTAAAGATAGTAGGCCCTCTCTTTCATGTCAAATTAAACTTAAGATTGCGATAGAGTTTAAATAATTTATTGTATTCTACGTATCAAATGCAGCACTTAGTTGTTGAAAACGGAGGACTTTTCTTCCCTTTAAAGTCTTCACTGACTACGGATAAATATTGCTACACTAGTACTTCAACTTCAATTGTGTAAAAATGTTAAAATTGAAAATGTTTAAATCATTCTGATGATGTTTGAAAGGATCTTTCGGACACAGGTATGTTCGTACAATTTGTTTTTCAATTATTGAAGTGGAAAATTGAGTATATGACAAAAATCGTTCACTCACTTTTAACTTTTGATCAAATTAGTAAAGGGCAAATTGATCGTGAACATTTTCCACTTTTCCATTAGGTATCTTGCGCACAGTGTAAATATTGTGATAGCAATGTCACTGCTTTCGATATAGGAAGAAACGAGATGCTTGGGAAAATTACTGCGCATATACAAGCTTTTAATTACACATCCTTCCTATGCTTTTGATTGGCTGGGAAATTCCGTGAATTGGTTCTATCTATGATACGGATTGTTGTACACTGCAGTAAATTTTTAAAACACCTCCCCATGATTATTACGGGCCGTTGTACACTCGTATCTTAGAGCAGGTGCGTTGATGCCACTGCACAATCTCCATCGCATTTAATTCAAAGCACCGACAAATGGATAATAAAAGCAATCCATCATTGCACCAATTTGCATAATTTAGGGATTATGCTTTACGTCACAATTTTATAAAGTTTTTATACGCAAAATCTGCAGACTATCTATCATAAAAGAACGACCTTGATTCGAATAATATCATGTAGGATGTTAAAGATGACTGATAAAACGTCGTTCTTTTATACAATTGTAGGTTAATGCATCTAAAGTTTCTCTGAACTTCTGAAATACGACATTGACATGATTATTTAAATAACGAACCCAGTGAAATCTTTCTCTAATGGTTAGCTTAAGAACGTTATCTGTTTCTCGCTAAATAGTAAAATTCTCTCTACCTGGCACTTAGTTCAAGGTATTTAAATTTGCTTTGTAGTTCCTCCACAAAGTTTGTAATAGTTTGTGATAAGATAATTGGGACAGCAAAGAATTTAAAGACTGTCATGGGGGTATATATAGTATTAAAAAAACCAAAGAGACTTTAGGGATCACCCGAAGCATTAGTGTTGCCCTTTAGGAACCACCCGAAGTATCAGTGCTGCCCTTTAGGAGCCACCCAAGCATTAGTGCTGCCCTTTAGGGACCACCCGAAGCATTAGTGCTGCCCTTTAGGGATCACCCGAAACATTAGTGTTGCCCTTTAGGGACCACCCGAAGCATTAGTGTTGCCCTTTAGGAACCACCCGAAGTATCATTGCTGCCCTTTAGGGACCACCCGAAGCATTAGTGCTGCCCTTTAGGGACCACCCGAAGCATTAGTGTTGCCCACTGCCCTCATGCAGGGGAGTGATCTTTCACCACTGTATTTAAAAAGTAAAATTGAGGTGTTGCTGATCATGAGGGAGGGAAGGGGTACGATAGGTTGTATGAATTCTTGGCTAATTTCAGAAAAGAAGGCGTGCTTAAAAATGATGAATATTTCATTTTTGAAAATACAGTACATGAGAGTATGAACTGTGATGCTTCGCGTCACCAGCATGTATGTACGTCATGTATGTACGTCATGAAGCGGATTGTAAAAAAGTAGGCCGGAGTAACGCGTCACCAGCGTGTATGTACGTCATGAAGCGCATTGTGAAAAGTACGCCGGAGTGAAGCGTCACCAGAATGTATGTACGTCATGTATGTACGTCATGAAGTGCATAGTGAAAAGTACGCCGGAGTGAAGCGTCGCAGTTCATGTCCTCATGTATTTTCAAAAATGATATTCATCTTATATATTTACATTCTACTTTCATTTTTGTCGGATTTGCCAGTCGTTGAAATAGACATACATGCCCTACATTACCAAGATTCCTACACGAATTGTTTACGGCTGACTACATTCATGAGATATAAGAAGTGAATCTTATATTTTTTCGGGTGATGCAGGTATCACCGAATTTTAGACGGTAAAACTCATCAATGCGCGAAGCGCATTGATGAAAATTTTGCTGTCTAAAATCTCGGTGAAAACCTGCATATCACCCGAAAAATTATAAGATTTATTTCTTATCATTTAATTTTATTTACAACAACAAAACAATGTCCATTAGACTTTACTTGTTGTTCAGGTACGTGATTGAAAAATCACCTCAATTCTTAAAAGGTGTTTTAACCAATGAGAATCGGCGCTAGGTGATTACGTGAAATAAAATTAAATGATATGGATATCATTACAATTAGTAAGGTATGGATATCATTACAATTAGTAGAGTATGGATATCATTACAATTAGTAGGGTATGGATTCATACAATAGTAGGATGATATCATTTACAATTAGTAAGAGGTATGGATATCATTACAATTTTGTAGGGTATGGATATCATTACAATTAAGTAGAGGTATGATATCATTACAATTAGTAGAGGTATGGATATCATTACAATTAGTAGAGGTATGGATATTCAATTACAATTAGTAGAGGTATGGATATCATTACAATTTGGGTATGATAATTTGTAGTATGGATATCATTACAATTAGTAGAGGTATGGGATATCATTACAATTAGTAGGGGTATGGATATCATTACAATTAGTAGAGGTATGGATATCATTACAATTAGTAGAGGTATGGATATCATTACAATTAGTAGGGGTATGGATATCATTACAATTTAGTAGGGGTATGGATATCAATGGTATTCTGATCAAGTTGTCTGACTGTCCATGAAACTGCCGTTTTGTTTTGAGTGAGAATTCTTTTGGAGATAATACATATTTGAAACCGCCCCTGAAATATTATACAATGATTCAATGCTTGCAATATGAAAATTACATTCTCCAAATCTATATAGTTATAATGGAAAAGATATGACGCTAAAAGAAAAAATACTTATTATTCTCTCGTTGCAACACATTCCATTGAAAATTGTCAAAAAATCGTCCTTTACACAACCCCCTGAAAATTTTGGCTGATGACCTACAATTTTTTCCTATAATTTTTAAGCGTATTGTGTCCTTACTATTATTCTTCGTTTTGAATAAAATTCTATTTTAGAATTTTTTTATCTCAACTTTTATATCGCACATTGGAGATTTCCTATTATTTTCTTTGCATTTACGCATGTGTCATGCCTACTTTTGAAACGTCCCCCACAGAAATAATGAGTGATGACCATATGTTTTTTTCCGTTTGATTTTAACTAATTAATACATAATTGAAGTGATATCAAAAATTTGAATAAAATTCTATTTTAGAAACAAATTATATCCGTCGTCGTTAAGTGCACAAATTGCATATACTGTATAAAATCATACCACATACAATATGTCACACGTGTACTTCGTTAGAAAAATGACCTGTAGTCGTTTGATGTTTTAATTACCTTGGCTTCGTGATCTGTTGCCTCAGTTTAAACTATCGATCACAGCAGATCTGAATGATCTTGGAGATGAAATGTTAAAGCAGAATGTTCCTTTTTAGGAAACCTGCCATATTGTATGATCTATGCATTGGTCGTCACCAAAACCTTTGACGCATTGATACAGATGAGATATTCTCACTCGAAAATAAACAGCTACATGTTCATAGGAGCGAAGATGAAGGGGGCAAAACGCTAACATAAAGAAATTGTCTTCTTTCAAAGAAATGTACACCTTACTGCAAAACTTTCGATACATAGTACTCCTATATCAACATAGTGGACATGAATTGAAGAATTCGATAATCATTTAATTCTATTTTAAGTGATTATCTAGCGCCGATTTTCATTGGGTGTTTTACCATTGGGCCTTTCAAAAATTGAGGTGATTTTTCGATCACGTACCTGAACAAAGATTAAAATCTAATAAACATTATTTTGTTGTTCTAACATGAAATTAAATGATAAGAAGTAAATCTTACATTTTTTCGGGTGATATGCAGGTTATAACCGAGATTTTAGACGGTAAAACTTGTCATGCGCTGATGCATTTTTCGTCGAAATTTCGGTGATGCCTGCATCACCCGAAAAAATATAAGATTCATTTCTTATATCATTTCATTTTTCTTGATCATGCGCACTAGTATATGAATTTTTTTCTTGAAATAAAGCAAGTTAATGAAAGTGTAAAGGCAATGAGGGAGAACGAGAAATAAAATAGTGAAGTCGAGCGTTATTAGTGGCAAAGGAGTGATGTAAAAGTTCGTATCACTTTTTCAACTTGTGTTTTAGCTCATTTGATGTTGCAACTTTGTACATCATTTCGTTTTCTATGCATTTGGATCCATCGCCCTTGTAATCTTCACTGTGCTGCAGTTATGGCTAATGACCGTTTCTCGATAAAATATTTGCATGAATTTTAAGAAGTAAAAAATAATATGCTTGTTTTCAATACCTAAAACATTGAAACAGCATTTTCTTGAAATCACGCCCCAAAAGGAATATTATACAATTATAGCATGTTGATGAGGTCAATTCATGGTTTTATAGACCAACCCTGAGTACAATATTGACCGAGAACGAAGTTGGTTGGTGCTATAAAACCATGAATTGACCGAAATCAACATGCTATAATTGTTTTATTATTTTTTAAACAGTTTTGCTGCAATAACTATCACAAATATTAGTATAATAATGCAACGCTAAATTATTGATTTTAGCACAGTAATGTGACGTCACAATGGTAGCACTCTAATTGTTACGTCACAATGGAAAGCTGAAAGGATAGCACTATAATTGTGACCTCACAATAGAAAGCAGAAAGGATAACGAAAGTGGTGTTATTTTAGGAAACATCAGGTCAATTAACTTCTATTTCAGGAAACATCAGGTCAATTAACTTCTATTTTAGGAAACATCAGGTCAATTCATTGTTTATAAAAAGTCATGTGGTGTTGTTTCGACCAATAAAAATTAAGAAATTACAATGAAAAATAATAATATCGCATATTCTAGCTTGTCTAGCATATGCGCATTTATCTCTGGAACTGTCTCATTGTCTTTGTTGTTATTATGAAAGGGGGAGGGGTGTCCATTCTATTATTCCGGAAAGTTTCATTCCGCATGGTTCGATATTGTTTAACATTTACTTAGTCTTTTCTGTGACGGGTAATACGTCACGAATCATTTCTCGAAAATTCAGCAAGCCATGTGGCAGGGTACAATTACGTGCCAGGGAAAACCCTGTAATGTCTTTGCATCAACTTTGAATGATTGATTGTTGAGGGGGCGGTCTGTGGTAGCCCCCAACCATTGAATCATCACCGCGGCCCAAGATCGCCAATACAATAAATATCGTTCATTCGGTATGTGGTTATGTGTTTATTGAACAGGAATCGGTGATAAATTAAATTACTGATATTTCATGAACACAGAATAAATTTCATGAACACAGAGTATCTACATATTACGTTCAAAAAGAAAGACACAGGAGAAGAAATATTTGAAAGGGGGAGTTTATATGTGGTTTTTGTTAAATTTAGAATCACCTTATTTTGATGGACCTTCAAAAATTCAATTGATGTCTTTACTCTTCATGAAAATATTGACAGCTGTCAAGACGCAGCTTGAGACGTATTATGAAACTACATATGCGAGAAGTGGTGTAAATCAAATTTGGATTCTAAAAAACTCTAAAGAATTCCTAGTGAATTTTGAAATTCCAGAACCTTAACACTTATCAACAACATCAATACATACGACTTTTTAACACTTTGCACGACCATTCCGCACTATAGACAAGACTTCGTAACATTATAGACAATTGCTTCTTTAACAAAAATGGAAAAGAAAATATTCATATCATTCAAAAAAATATTTTGTTAAACTCCATTCTGATTCTACACACAAGTACTCTGAATTTGATATCAAAACAATGCTCGGGTTTCTCATTAACAATATCGTTATATATATTTTTATATTCTAGATGGGACTTTTTTGTATTCTATTTGGGACTTACCAGATTGATCACTGCCTGTACATCGTGAGTTTGAATATTAGAAATCTGTATCTGTCCTATTAGAATCTACTAAATCTGCATTTTGCACCAAATAAAGTAAATTTGAAAATATTCATATTCATGATATACTCTCCACTTTCCATTCATCACAGTTTTCCATGGTATGATAGTCATACACACATAATTGATGGTTATTATAAACTTATAATTTAATTTTACTTGTTACAAGTAATTTGATTGGCTGAAATACGATTGAGCAACATCAATTATTTTGGATAATCTAACTTGCTCTTTGTGACGTCCTAGAATGACGTCACAATGCATTTGAACGTTACCGCGTTTCCACTTTGTTGCTACGGCTAAATTCGTCCGCCTCATTCAAAATCCTTAATTATCTCTCTAGTTATTCATCACACAAAGTTAAATACAATTTTTAAAATTAAATTTATAAGGAATGAAGCTAATTTTGACCTATGTTATACGATATAATCTAACTTGGAACAGTTTACGCTAAATATAATCCGCGAAGCGGATTATAAAGCGTAAACTGCACCAAGTTAGATTATATCGTATAACATAGGTCAAAATAAAGCTTCATTCCTTAATTATCAAATAGAAGTGGAATGTATTGAAGTAGATGGTTCTTGCATATACAGAATATATTGATCTTTCAAACCCCCTCCCACAATCTACACCCCCGAACCCAAGGATTGTAAGTTTCAAAGTTTAGACACAGGTCACCATGTTCATTCTAGATTTCGCCCAATATATCTGTAAGAATTTCTGAAGAAAAATAGATTTTCCCTCTCTGAAATCAAACTATTTGAAGCAAGGACAATGGAATTGACAATTTGGGGTAAAGATCCTAATTGTATTGACTTGCTAGACGTATTTACTGTTCAGTCTTATCCTATCAATTCAGCCAAACTGACACATCCCTCTCAGTGTATTTCACTTTTTTATACAGTCGGTGGCACACTACTATAAACGTCATGCTTGTGTAACGTTTCATGTTTTTATTGCCTGTTTCTCATTTCTTTGATTTTGTTGAAGGAGAAAGCAAGATAATACAATATTGTTGATAAAATACTCTGCCCATACATCCGGACACGCAATTTATGATCCGTTGGAATGTGCTATCAAATTAATCGAGTTTTCCCCGTTTTATTATCATATTAAAGTTAGTACAGTCTGTACATGTGTTTGAAATAAGATATATTAGGTGAAGATAACTCATCTTGTATGGATACAAGATAATTAGGGGAATATCGATTCGTCTCTCACGACAAAGACCTTTCCCAAAGAAGAAACATTCTATTGTAATGTTCATTGGATGAGTAATGAGAAATTTGATACTTGCACGCATCGCATATTATTTGCGTGACTTCATTGCGTTCTAAGTATTTAAATAACTGATACTGTAACATGATGACTTTGTTAACGTGATGACTTTGACTTTGCAATCGTCAACTTTCCTTTTCTATGTAGCTATGTAGTAATGTACCACTATCACCTGCTTATGGTGTGTATGTTTCTCAGGTGATTCGATACCCAAGGGCATGCCATGCATATGAGGACTTTTTTTAGTTGCATTGCAAAAAAGTCAAAGTCATCACGTAAAAAACAACAAGATGTTTTTATTCCATGTACCCGCATCTCTGTATTTCAAATTAAATATGTTCCAAGAAATAATCATGTGATATATTATGGTATTGAAAAAAAAACGTGGACGGCATTGTATCCATTTCCTTAACATCGATTGCAGAGGCATAAAATATTATGAAATACAAATACTCAGAATTTTAGTACTATATTGAGTCGGTAACTTCTTAACAAATATAGTTTGATAAAATCTTGTATCCTGTTTCAAGTTTTGTCGTTTGTTTGCAATACTGTGCTTGCAAATATCTGTAGGTAGGTGTGTTGCAAATTTGAAAATATATCAAACTTTATTTACAAATATTTAAAAATCATGAAAGTCGTTTTATGTTTACATCACCCATAGTATCAATTTTGGATAGTGTTTAATGCCACAACATATTAAAATGAAGCCATTTAGATCACCCCCCCTCCCCGGATTCATCATCTGACTACGTTTGATACTATGTCTTACTGTGCTCAGAATATGATTCATAAGTTGGCAGACGGACTTGGACAGATTTGAAAGCTCATACACTGTACCACAAGCCCAAAGGTACTATATTTTGTCTTTTTATGCTGCATCCTTATTGATATTGTTTCCATGTTTGAGTTTAGTATAGTTGTAAGTTTATCTGTGATATATTCTGAAAAGAAATGTATTCATTATTTGGTTATGTTTGGTATATATACATACCAAATTATTATATTCTTAAATTCTATCCTTTATGTAGTACAAGTACAATAACTTGTCTTTCTACAATATTTATAATATTTAAATATTAATACTTCTTTTAAATAACTTTACTCTCATATGGAAATGGATCTTTTAGACGAAGTAGCTTTATAACAGACAACATCTTCTCAACTGTTTATTATTTGTTATTTCAATTGTAAATATGCATGTAAATACATTGTATGTTATATGTCAATCCAAAAGCCCCCCCCGGAGCTTAAGTTTCACAGTTTATTGATATGTCGACTTTAAATAAAGCTTATCGTATCTTATCTCCAGACGTGTAGGAAGTTTTTCCTCTTTGAAATCCAAATACCAAACCTGTAGATTTGTCAATTTTAGGCAGATATCCTATTATATGTCTCACAAGGCTATCGTCAAATTTGTTTCTTGGACATTCGGACGTAGGGAAGGTTTTTCAAAATATTCATTGTTCAATATCTCTCTATAATATAATCCACGCAGTGCTATCATGGGACCTGGATGAGTATATGTAAATGGCACTCAAGAATGAGTAATTGGTTATATGGTACTCTACGTTACATTTACAGGCTTGCAGTATTTACCATCTGCAGTAAGTACCTAAATGACTGTAACATATTGCCCAAAATCAAGTATAAATTCGACCTATCTGAAACTCCTCTCTCCATGATCAGTGTTTTTTCACACAGCCGGAGACACACTAGTGTCAGGATGAAGATGCTTGTTTCACTGTTAATAATTCCTTTTTTGTTCCTATTTTTCGTTGGTCCTGTTGAAGGAAACAAACAGAATGATCCCAGATTAAATGCTTTAAAGTCGTTGATCTACAACAACGCGGAGACCACTATCAAACTGGACTCTACAGCACTGAAACAACTCACTCAATTATCGACAACAGGTATCTTTGTTATCATTATTCATTCCCTCTCAATGATCAAATGTAAAAACCAACAGTGAACGATATCTTAAATCTTACGTATAAGTGCAAACCTAAGAGAAGAACAAACGCGGATCCCTAAACATAATAGATGTGAGCTCAAGTACTTAGGAGGAGTTATCATCTCCTGTTGACCGTTCACATCCCATATCTCGATCAGGTAAACGGAGTAATCTGTATTTATCACATATTTACCCCTTTATCCAGTTGATATCACTTGTGTGATATTTTTTTCATATCACATAGTATGTATTTCTACGCCGCATGTCGAAATCGACGACAATCAATCAATCAATCGATATCATAAAAACATTGATGGAAGTGAAACTGATGTTGATGATTTCATCAACATTTGAAAACAATCAATTTATATGATTGTTATGAAATTAGTTAGATCGAAAAGGCCTGTCATTTTCAAATACTGCACTGCAGTCAAAATGTAAACACCCCCCTAACACCCCCCCTTTTCTATCCCCGTTCCGTCTGAAACTGAACGACGTACTCTGTAAATCTCTTCGAGTGTTAGAAAATCCGATAGACCACATTACGACACAAACAAAATATCCGTTGTTACGTATTTATTCCTTTGATTTAATGGATTATCAACTGATCAACTCCATCGATCATGCACGCACCGAACTCCACACCTAGCATCTCTGCTCTGAGACATAAAGATTCCATCACGAATACAGATGTAAGAAACCCAAACACAATTCACAACAATAGCTCCACGACCCTCCATGACACAGGAAACAAAAATTCTGCCAATGGCGATGTACAGATAGGAGTTCCATTCAATTCCACTCGCGACAAGAAATGG
>CAJDSM010016197.1:28595-38817 GCA_903981925.1 Ostrea lurida
GGTATCCGTTTATTATGCAGATTTGTAGCATATTATATAGTTTCCAGATACAAAACCTTTGTTGTTGAACCAAATGAAGGGTCAGGCTAATAACAGGAATGTTCAATACTGTAAGGTTTACTAAAATCAGAAGAAAAAAAACTACTAACAGGAGAGATGTTTCTGTACCTGATAAATATTAGGCAATTCACAACTTTAGGTAAGAGTTCAAATGCTGGCATTTTTTTTTTTTTTTATGAAATTAGAAATGAAGTACCGTAATTCTAAGAAAATAAATAATAGTCATCTATTTGTTTAAAAAATATTTATTTCATAATTTCTAATCACAGACTAATTTTTCCCAATTAAAAGGGAGGGGGTGATTTAAAATCCGGGGGAAAAAAATCACTGCAAGCAAAGTACGGTCGCCAATGCGAGTGGGCGAGCAGTAATTTGGAACACTGTGGCCCAGGAGTCGTATCACCCTAAAGCCCGCCGGGGGCGTTAATGGCTACATAATGTGTGCATGTGAATCTACAGGTGTCATGAAAAATGACATTAAATTTTGCACGGAACTGGCAGCATATCAAATGCACTGTGTGCATGAGAGGTTTATCTGTAATATGATCTGATCTTCCCTGACTTTGTTGAGTTGGTGTCTGTTTTGATAGTAATCAAACTTGACACAACAAAGTGTCAGTACATCTACTCAAAAGGAATACAGTGAAACTGAGAACAAAAATTTTCCCCAAGAATGGTACAATTTTGTCTTCTCTTCTGGGAAGAAATATTGCTTTTGCCCTTACTTTTCAAATTAATGTGGAAGTATCCTCTTATCTGAAGTTAGCAATATAGCCCCAGGTACCTTTTATTGAAAATGTGAGGGATTCTTAATGTGATTATACATTGCAGATTTGGAGGTGGTGGTGGTTTACCAAAAGCATTTGGTTCATCAAAGTTTGGAGACAGAGGAGGGCCTAGAAGAGGTGGTGGAGGTGGAAGGTTTGGAATGGACCGAGGTGGAATGCGCGGTGGTAAAATGGGTAAAGGACATCAACCAGGAGAAAATCTACGCAAGCCAAGGTGGGACATGTCACGACTGCCAAAGTTTGAGAAGAATTTCTACATGGAACATCCTGACGTATCCAGCAGAACACAGGTTAATACTAGGCATGGTTCTGACTTGTGTTTTCATTACTTGATACAATGTAAATGCTGTTCTTCAAAAAAAAAAAAAAAAATACTTGCATTACAGATGGATATTGAACAATTCTACAATGAACACAAAGTCACAGTCAAGGGATTGAATATTCCAAAGCCAATCTTCACATTTGAAGAAGGTGGATTCCCAGGTAAAAGGAATTTTACAGTCTTAATTCCTGTGATTTGTTTTTTGAAAAGGAGCTACAGTAGGTAATTCTTGAAATCAATGTATATAAACTGATGAACTTGTTTCAATTTAGTCTCGTATAATGTTTTCATGAAATAGTATTAATCTGTTTAGAGTATGTGATGTCGTCTATTAGAAGACAGAACTGGACATGTCCTACACCTATCCAAACTGTCAGTTGGCCTGTTGCACTGTCAGGAAGGGATTGTGTTGGCATTGCCCAGACTGGCTCTGGTAAAACTGCAGGGGTAAGTTTGCAGTCAACCAAGACAGAAGAGGGCTCCAGGTCACTGCTTGTTGTGTTGTACCACTTCACATCTGATGACTGAATGGCTTCTCTTAATAGACTCTTTTATAATACTTTTAGATGTTATTGTTTCACTATAAATTTAAACGATTATAACTTTTTTGAAGTACATTTGGGATCTTCCTGGTTCAATTAAACAAAGCCATCAGTGAAATTCAGATGTGTTGGTGCAATGTAGTCAAGTGTGGTCAAGCCATATAATCCGATAGATATAATATGTTAGGCTTGAATGTATATGTAGATTATGTGATGGGCTCATTTCGGCGATTGGAATGGACAAGGCCAACTAGTATCCAGACTGTAAGTTGGCCTGTAGCTATGTCAGGAAGAGATGTGGTGGGGATTGCCCAGACCGGGTCTGGGAAGACGGCCGGGGTGAGTAGTTTCTGTCGTGGCACTGGAGCTGGTGTTCCTTACCTGCATGTCTTCACACTCGTGTTTCCTCATCACCAGAGTAGAGAGCTCGGAAAACTTCTTTAATATTATTTTCATTGCTTTCCATTAATTTAATTATTCTATCTTCTCTCCTAGGGAGAAGTATTGTTTTTGTTCTGACTGTTCATTTGATATTAGTTTTTACTAAGTAAAATAAGAATTAAGTTGTGTAAAACACCATTTGTATTTTATTGTTTATGATTTATCACAGAGCTACAAAATTAAAGAGTGATGCTTTTACATTTAAAAAAAAAAAACCCAAACACTAGGTTTGTGAAACTTTTTGTCCAATGATTCATCTCAGAATTATTAGAATATGCAGATAATTAAATTTCAATTAGGAAATTTAGATCTTCTATTATATCAGATGATATTGCTTCGGAAAACATGGCAGTAAACTTTTGGGGGGATATAAAGGAAATGTTGCAGATGAAAGAAGTGCAATTGTGTGCTGTGTAAGATGTAATGAAAAGAAAAGAAAAAAACATTTTCAAAGTATCCTCTGGTTATGATTAGTTTTTTACATGCTTCTTTCTATATATTGTAGTTCATACTGCCATCAATAGTTCACATTAATCATCAGCCACACTTGCAGCCTCATGATGGACCAATTGTAAGTACTGAAGTTGTCAAGGCTTGAAAAATGTTTAGTTTGCCATGCAGCTGAAAGTTGCATTTAGGTAGTAGTTTTCACTTGCAAATTTACTTGTTCTAGGTTCTTGTGTTGGTTCCTACCCGAGAACTTGCACAGCAAGTACAGGAAGTTGCCAATGAGTTTGGTCACGCCTCCAGAATTAGAAATGTTTGTGTCTATGGTGGTGCCCCTAAAGGACCACAGATCAGGGATTTAGAAAGAGGTAAGTTTTTAATTGTAAAAGCATATTTTGTTGAATTTTATACACACTTGTTTTCAAAGATTGTGCTTAGCTGATATTAACATGATTACCTTAGTATGTCGCCAAAGATATTAGTAAAGGTGACCTTGTTAAAAAAAAATTTAGCTGTGGGATTTGCAAATTCTTGTGCTGTTTCAAAGTCATTATATTCAGTGAAAATTTTCACTTGAATGAAGTCAATATTGGTCAAAGATTTATTTTTTTCATACATATTCACACAAAATGTATCGTTTGCTATGCCCTCATCCCCCATTTTCAAGCCCAAAATGTGTGTGGGGGGGGGGGGGGATGCATTAGCCACAATTGCGTCCTATATTCAATGAATTATGGTTAATGTATAAACCAGTTTTGAAAATGCATACATTTATATGATGCAGTGGGAAAGGACATTTGCTAAGCCATGTTGATTCTTTAACAGGGGCAGAAATCTGCATTGCCACACCTGGTAGACTTATTGACTTTTTGGAGGCAGGGAAGACAAATCTAAGAAGATGTACTTATCTAGTACTGGATGAAGCTGACCGTATGTTAGACATGGGATTTGAGCCCCAGATCAGGAAAGTTGTGGAACAAATTAGAGTAAGTTTTGTTACAGTAAACTTGACTGTAGAAGTCTTTGATATTAAAAATCTTAAGACAAAATATGCAAGATTTGAATGTATTGTTGTAGCCTGACAGACAAACCTTGATGTGGAGTGCCACTTGGCCTAAGGATGTCAGAAAGTTGGCCGAGGATTTCCTGAAGGATTACATTCAACTCAACATAGGTGCTCTTCAACTAAGTGCAAATCACAATATTTTGCAAATCATCGATGTGTGTGATGAAAATGAAAAGGAATTCAAGTAAGATACATTTAAATGAAAAGCAATAGTGCTAAAGTATACCCATGAAAATTAAAAACCTTCAAAATTGGAGTTGTATCAGGATTGTAAATCATAATTTAGTAACTCCCAAGACTATGAAATGCTTATGCCTAGCTATCAGTAACAGCAGGTGATATGAACAGTGTTATCCATTTTACAGACTGACTAAGCTATTAGAAGAAATCATGCAAGAGAAAGAAAACAAGACGCTCATCTTCACAGAAACAAAGAGAAAAGCAGATGATATCACCAGAAGAATGAGAAGAGATGGGTACGTGTACAATGCTTTTAATTCGTGACAATTATCCAAGGTGTGAGTACCTCACCTGCACTTTGAGAGATGACAGTAGGAAGGTTAATTTTGTCCATCCAGATCCAGTTTTGAAATTCTGAAAGATTTACAATATTATTTCCTTTGCAGATGGCCAATGATGTGTATACATGGAGACAAATCTCAACAAGAGAGAGACTGGGTTTTGAATGGTACTTTTATTTTTTTGAATGATAAACAAAAAGACTGATAAAGCATGGTTATGATAATTAGAATGGGATTTTTTTAATAATGCGCTATTTTCATTGACTTTTTATAGGTTTCCGTTCAGGGCAGACGCCAATTTTGATAGCCACAGATGTTGCCTCTAGAGGATTAGGTTTGTCGTTAATTACATTTTATAAACAAGCATGTTCTAACTACACTCATTCATATGAATTTAAAAAAAAAATAACATGTAACTGCAGTGAAGATTCATTTGGCTGGTATGGCATGATTAAAAGAGGTCTTGAATTGGAGAGAGGGAGGTAAATGCTTATAATTGAAAAAAGAAAAGAAAACTAAACAAAATTTGAAAAATATTTTGTCATTTTAAAATAAATGCAGAAATAATGTATGTTTTCTTTTTCTGTTTTAAACAAAGGTACATGTATGAGCTGATCTCCCTAATTTATAAAACAACTGCCTCATGTCATTACCCAGCCATGTGGTCGTTGATTGGAACTTTGCTCGGGTACCGCCGACTGCTTGCACTGGATCTCTCCGTTATACTGGAAAAGCCGAGAGTAGATAAAATCAGTGATAAACAGTAGTCCTGAACATATGAACTAGTTTTAAAATTATCGGCACCAGTTTTTTTTTTTTTTATTCGATATGCACTCCTCAAGTGGCTTGACAAATGTAGCTTCTGCTTCTACAATGCTTATCACAACACAAAACAGGATTCGACGGTGCATGAACAGTGGGCTTTTCCTGACCTCCACAAAAACATAGCAACTCTGTCAGAGTTAATTTCTTAAGCAGGAAGTCCTTCATGCCAGTTTTGTGAATTCTGTTGATGAAAAAAAAAAATGTGTTGTGAAGAGAGGAGAGGTAGACCTGCTTATCAAGATACGAAGGAGTGCATTTCCCTGAGCAGTCGAAGCAAAGTACCAGAGCCATCACTTAAGTAGAGATGCATGCTCCCTGTACATCAACCAAGACTCCAATTAATTGCCACTGTCTCTTAGTAGTTATATTCGTGGATTTCTGGTAAGTTTTTATGCAGGTAAGTATAGCATGTATAGAAAAAAAAAATTGATATTAATTTGGTTTGGAAAGTTTATGTTGGAGTCTGACCCAATGGTGATGTTGAGAATTGACAGGTTCTCGGGAGTATGCATTTATGGTCACACTGAGTAACGTCATTGTTATGTTAAATCCCATGTGATAATGACAAACTTTTCTTCCAGCAAACTTCGGTTTAACTTTGTCTTATTAGATTTTCTCTTATTTTTCCCCCAAATTGTTGCTTTGTGCCTCTAAAACACTGCAACAATAAACAGATGTTGGAGACATCAAATTTGTCATAAACTTTGACTACCCCTCCTCATCAGAGGATTATGTCCATCGTATTGGACGTACTGCCAGAGCAGGACAGACTGGAACTGCCTACACATTCTTCACTCCAGACAATATCAAACAAGCCAATGATCTCATCTCTGTTCTTCAAGAAGCCAAGCAAGTAGTGAATCCAAAACTTGTGTCCCTCAGCCAGAATGCAAGATTTGGAGGAGGTGAGTTTTTGTTTTTTTTATGGAATTTACTTTGTTATACTATTTATGAAGTATATGTTTTATCAGTTTTGTATCTATGAAACTTTGCATATGTTTTCAGGACGAAGATCAAGATTTGATGACAAGAGAGACAGATTTGGAGGAAGAGACTTCGGAAGAGGAGGTGGACGTGACAGGGGTGGATCAGGGAGGGGTGGGATGGGTTCTAGGGGAAGCTTCGGGGGTCGTGGGGGAAGTAGAGGGGGTGCTGGGGGTTCACGTGGAAGCTCATCGGGATTTAGCTCAAGGTCAGGTGGCAGTCGATTCTCAGATAGAGGTAGTAGCTCTGGTGGCAGCAGAGGATATGGGGGAGGGTCCCAAAGTCAGGGCAGTGGATATGGGGGGAGTCAAAATTATTCCCAACAAAATGGCTCCGCTTCAGGTAGTTATGGACAGCAAAACGGATATGGAAATCAGCAGAGGAGTAGCAGTAGCAGCACTGGAAATGACTGGTCTAGCCAAATGGCTTACATGTTTAATAGTTGGAGTGGTCAACAGCAATCTTCAGGACAGCCTCCACTTCCCACAGGAAATCCACCTCCCCCACCCCCTATGTAATGTCTATAGGAGAACAAACTTTTATGTATTGATAGGAAAATGTTTTACTGTGATCATACATTGACATTGTAACATGTTATTTTCTCACATGTCGTTTTCATTTTATTTATGTTTTAAATCACCATTCATACTAGAAGAAGAGACCAATTTTTATAAAGATATCAGAACAAATATAGCAGTAGAATTGGCCCAGTTACTTGCTTTGGGTACTTCATCAAGAAAGTTAGGTTCTTTTTGTTCTTATTGTTGTCATTGAGGAAAAAAAAATTAAAATTGTGGAAAGTGATGTGTTTTTAATTTTGAAGATTCATTGAGATACTTATTAGGGGTTCTTTATCTGTTGGATCAACAGATGCAGAAAGCCAGTGCGTTAAGTCGTAGTATTAGCAGAGTACAAAATTTGTGAAAAGCTTCTCTTGTGATGGTAATGTGGAGATGCATTCCAAATGAATGTTAACTATACAATGATACAGGATTTCCGGGTAGTACTCCCGCTTTTCGTCACTTGTGATCTGAGTTCGATACAACTTGTTTTGTAAACAAAACAATGGAATAAAATGCGAGCGGTGTATAATTCAAGAGAGCAATAATTCAATTATTGCGCAGATTAATGCAATGCGCACTTCAATTCATTGGAAAGGAGTAATCAATACAGCGCTTTTCGGATCAGCATCATTCAATGTGCAAAATAAATCGGAATTGAAGAGATATTTAATTGAATTATTGCGTGCATCAAATTAAAGATGTCTGCAAATGATTAATGATACCTTTGATTATTTGAATAAATGTTTATTTGGCGCTCCATTTTATATCTTGGCTTGTTTGACAGCATGAGACTTGTTAGAAATATTAGTAAAGGTACGTGCTGCTATATTAGATATCTTTTTAATTCGACACATCCATAAATTTCTGATACACAATCGTTGTAAATAATTAAGCTATCTTCTATGACAATGGAATTAAAGAGATCACTGCACATTTATATTGAAAGAACGAGAGCAGTACTAGTTGAATTAATGCGCGTTTCAAATCCCTCTTCCATGGAATGAAATTTGCATTACTGAATGCAAGGATTGATTTTGAAAAACGCAATTGGAGAGAGCAATAATTGAATTGATACATTCGGAACATCACTCGGCCTATTCCGTAGAAAAAGCCTCGGACGTATTAGTAAGAATACACGCCGATTTTATGGGTTTTGGTGATATGGTTCCGCCTAAGCAGACGGCGCAATATAGAATTATACTTGGATCTGTATGAAAACAACGATCTATGTAGCGATGTGTAATGTATTTTCTTTGGAAAAGATTGTTCCGATTGTGAATCGATGTAAAGGCAAAGATAACGAACAATGATTAATCTCGTAAGTACCAAATAGATTTCAAAAACAAGAGTTCCAAACACGGACCCCTGGACACACCGGAGGTGGATCAGGTGCCTAGGAGGAGTAAGCATCCCCTGTTGACCGGTCACACCCGTCGTGAGCCCATAGTCTTGATCAGGTAAACGGAACAATCCGTAGTCAAATCAGTGTGAACAACGGCTTAACAATAGCTATGAAACACATCAGACAGCATTTGACTCAATGGTAGGTCATATAAATTTGTGAACTAAATTGTAACGACCATAGAATGTCTTAAATTATTTGAGTTTGTTAATTTGGTGCTCCATATACCAGAGCGGGATTAATCTGATGATACCTTATCAAAAGTACTAAAATGCATTAATTTTTATGGAAAAAGTTATAAATGGGTAACTCAAAAAGTTTTCATCGTACAGTTTTGAAACTTTGCATAATTGTTCTCGGAGTCTACAATAAGAGGTAGAAGTGTATAAATTCTGGGTTCTGTCCTTTCGTCTGTCGATCAACATTTTCGTTGTGATGCGATAACTCAAGATGTGATGCATTAACTCAACTCAAAAAGTTTTTTTTCGTACAGTTTTGAAACTTTGCACAATTTTACTGTATTTGTCCAACGTATTGGAAAACTAATACATTTACGGAATTATTCTTAAATGTCAGTTACAGGAATACATGTATTTCCATATTTTGTTTACCTGAGGTTTGCTTCGATCGAGTAAAATTTTTTTGAAGTGTTTGTTTCAAGAAACGCTTATTCAGTGTGTTAATTGATGAGGATGTTATAATTCACAATTTAATATAGTTTCACATATACCAGTACTAAACATTTCTGTATCAAATACAGATGTCGCTGTCCTTTGATAGCCCTCGGCGGGCCCCAACTGCAGTGTGTTGTCTCTAAGGCGGGTCCAAAATACATGTACTTGAAATTTTCATATAACAAACGCATTTATGATTTTATGTAAATTATATCATCTCCATCTTGTGCTTATGTACTGTTGTTGAATGAACAGGATTTTTTTTTATACTCACCGTCCGAAAAAATTCGGGATAGCAGTCGCCGTCGTGTCGTGTCCACCCAAGCTGATATCTCTTAAATTGATAAAATGATCACACAAGGTCATTTCGGAAAAGTCATTGTCACTCAGAACATAGAAATGTTCCTTATTTCAACAGTGCCCCCCCCCCCCCCCCCCCCAGGATCTGGATTTTTGACTTGTCTGTCGTATCCGCTGGAATAAGGGCGTGAATGGTATGATAGGACTTTCATATTTCACGTAAATACCAAACATTTTGCCCCCCTGGCCTTGAATTTTGACCTACTTTTCCTAAACTTTTAACATTGGCCATATCTTTATCAAGAATGGCGAGTGATATTTCACACTTGTATTCCTTATGATGAGCTCTAATTTTTTTTTTTTTTTTCAACCTTTGAACTACTTTTCAAAAACTCCAACATTGGCCATAACGTGATAGGGCTTCATATTTCACATGCGTATTCCTTCACAGTACCAAAATGTTGGACTTCTTGACCTACTTTTCAAGAACTTGAATATTGTCCATATAACCATAGGTACACGAAGTGTGGATTTTTGTCACCCCCTAAAAAATTATGAAAAAATAAATATAGAAACGAGAAATTACCTAAAATGTGTGATTTCCCTGGCGATCAATTTCATAAGTCGATCTGCGCAAACAAGTTTGGGGGTATGTCTAGCTTTGTGTGGACACGTTTTGAACTAAAAATGTTCAAATTTTAGATTGCCAATTTTAATGTTTACAATGCTTGACTAAGGTATTTCTAGTTGTCAGGAAAAATTTTAACGTCATTCTTAGTTTAACCTAATAATTATATGTGTGAAACATATTTCAATTTATAGTGTCAGTTCACCGCTTGATGAAATATTATTTACATTTTCAAGATGAATAAGTCTTTATTTCATCTGTAAACCCCTAATACTGTCCACTGAACGATGAATAATAATTTTTAAAAAGATAAATCATCGTTATTTGGATATAGCCCGGGATATAGTAAGTTAAAACTAAAATGATTACTTCTATGAAGTTGACTGTGAATTCTTTTTCGCCGTTTTGGCTGTATTTTAGCCATTTTACAGCGGTTAACTAAGTGTTATACATATAAATAATTTGTTGAATTACTTTGAATTATATTTTTTTCCCAGTGTACACTAATTAAAGTACTCTAGCGTAGTCTAAAGTACTCTGTTTAGTAGGACCCATATTTGGCACATATAGGTGTATCACTATGAGACTATATGTAGCGTATATTCATGACCTTTGACCTCAAGGCAAAATTTTCAGTTTTTAGGTCACCTGAGTAAACT
>CAJDSM010016198.1:0-2500 GCA_903981925.1 Ostrea lurida
GGGCAACATTTGTGGAAGATTTGATGATTGCTGTACTGTGTCTTCCAACTTGTTCACAAGAATTTTAGGCAATAGTCAATGGTGACCTTAACCTTTGACCCTTGACCTTGAAAATCAATAGGGTTCATCCTATCTCCATGGGCAACATTTGTGGAAGGTTTGATGATCCTCTGATGAATGCCCTAGCTACTATCTTGTGAATAAGATTGTCTGGTCACACACACACATACAGCAGCGATGCTATATCCCCTCTGCAAAGGGATAATTAAAATCCTTAACATATGTACATCTTTAATACCCATACAAACTCTTTGTAAAACAAGACGGTACCTACATGAAAATTGTGGAAGGCATAGGCTGGACAAATGATGTACCCCCGATAACACATTAATTTGTCAGCAAGGCTATGTATGGGTGGTCAAATAGGCAGGGAGAAAAGGCAACAAACCAGATCAGGATTTGAACTTGGGGCCCCCTGAATCTCTAGGCAGGTGCTCTACCTGGCCACAAGTAATTTAACCCTTCTAATCACAGTTGTAATCACCAGTGATGGTAATCTCATGTTGTTGTTATTTGCTAACATATTTCACCCTTCCCAGTCCTACAAGTCAACACAGCAGGTGCTTGTTACTTAATGAGATAGAGGTTTCAGTCCTATTACAAGATGAATTTCCCAGTCAAGCCAGCAACCACTCATATAGCAGTGTAATTATAGACATAAATGTTTCAGTGTATAACAGAAAACTTAGAGGACAGAATTTCTCCGTAATTGCTAAGGAGACAGGGACGATATCCAAGGCCCAGATTGATATGACTTCAATCCTCAGACTAATTTGAAAGTATTGTTTCAGTCTGAGGTAAACATACAGGCAACATTTTGCAAGGTCAAGGGACCAAGGTGGGATTCAAATCATTACCCACTTAGACAGTGGAAACCAAATAAACTACCCACTGGACTAATAGCACGTACTATAATAGCACAAACACCTGTCAACCTTGAATTTTCTTTCCAAACTTCATATCAATTATTGTTGCACAACAAAATTACTTTTGTGTGTGTTTATAGAATGTTCTAGTAAATGGAATTTGAATTATACAAATAGGAAAGTAATATCCCAGACAACAAAAGCAAGACTCCTTTAACCTTTCTAAATCATATGAATTATTATGACAGAACCCATTTACGAGGGACACAATAAACGCAGCTCTCCTACAAGCCTACAATGGTGAAGGACCCAATACACAAAGAGAATGATGATACATACTAGTGGCTGAATGACCAAGGGGAAGTGTCAAGAGCATTGATCCCTTTTGCAATTGGATCAAACTTCCATCTCGTTTATGGTACATCCGAGCTTGATCAACCATACACAGCATTAGTGTCAAGCTGAAATTCAGACCAATTTTCCACCGGGCTCAAATCTCCTCCTTCCTTAGAGATTTCTAATTTACAATATCGGAGAATTATCCCGCAACAATTTAAGCTAACTGCTGAGATACACGTTTGATTTCATTCGTTTCTCATGTTTTATAGCTGTTCATAAAAAGACTACCATATCAAAGTCACATAAAGCACTAAAATGACTAACGACATAAAGTTAGATCGTCCAATTCTTGGGGTGACGTAACCGTTACTAACAGGACAGACAAAAAGGTTTACATTAAAATAGCTAAAGATATACAATAAGCATAATAGCACTCAGAGTACACTACATCTAGGAATGTATTTATACGATGCTAATAACCGCTAGTTTATTGTTTGGGCTTGCTAATCAATGTTTCTAAGGAGGACTGATCAAACCAGATGACATTGTCCTGCGTATATTGAACTCAGTACTGCTTAAATAAATACCGTTATAAGTCACAATATTTTTTAGCGAGACATCAAATAGCGTTTTTTCATAACAAAGTGGGTATTATATGTTAGCAGTAAATCAAAAATAATATATATTTTTAGCGAGTTATAATCTATTCAATTGAAAAGTCTCTACCAATGATTTTGCGAATGAATTGTTACAATATCTAAGCCATCGCTAATATGCCATATACATAAAATCCTCGCTACAAGATTTCTGCTTTATATACAGTAGTATAACAGGCACACCTGTTATCTTGAACTCAATGGGAGTGATGGAGAAAAGTTTTGAGATATCCGTGGATTCAAGACATTGAGGGTAATACATGTATACTTAAAGAATTAGTGTTTGGGATTCCCAAATCACTTTGACATATCCATGGTATTCAAGAAATATAATCAATACTGAAATTCAACTGTATATATATATATACACACATACAATACTTTTGTTACAATGCATGTCTGACTTAAGACATTGTTTTTTGTTCCCGATATAATTTACTTCATAAAAATCTGGTTTGCATCTCTGTGTCTCTATTTCGAGACTGAGAGCACAGTTAGCCTAGTCATACACTCTAAGAGTTTGAAAGCCAGCACTCCCTCTTTACTCGAATCAGTCAATGATCATCCATAATTTGTTAT
>CAJDSM010016198.1:5000-11165 GCA_903981925.1 Ostrea lurida
AGGAAGTTTGAAGCAATGCTCTCTGGTGCCAAACTTCTGTCAGATACACCAGTTCTATCAACACTCGATGAAAATGGCTTTAAGATGGGTCCATTGATTGGGGATACTGGTTCTTAGAAAGTTATATACACAAAGGCTCATTAGCTTGGCATGCAACAAAGATATATAGTTCCCAGGCTTCCCTTGTTTAGGCCGATCAAGATGTTTGCTGGCAACACAAACTTATAAATTATAAGTGTTTCAGAGGAAAGCCGAACTGGCGTTGTAATAATGTTCAATACAGCATTGTCCCTGTACTTCAGTTTAAAGCAAGCACCCGTGGGGATCCGGGTTAGAATAGGTCCCCAGCATACCCTGGCGTGTTGTAAGAGGCAACTAAATGGGGCGGTCCTTCGGATGAGACCGGAAAAACCGAGGTCCCGTGTCACAGCAGGTATGGCACGAAAAAGATCCCTCCCTGCTCAAAGGCCCTGAGTGTCGAGCATAGGCCTAAATTTTGCAGCCCTTCATCGGCAATGATGACGTCTCCAGATGAGCGAAATATTCTCGAGCGGGACGTAAAACAGTAAATAATCAATCAATCGTTTAAAGAACACGACCATTTTTTTTTTTTTAACCTTTCAATATGTTGTTCGCTGTTTATTCGTGCAATTATTATACGAGTTGTCTTCACACAGTGTTAATATGATGAGAAATGATGCAACGCTTATTTGTTTTATTCATTTCAATTTATTTTTATTCTGACGGTAAATCTACGCTACTAAGAGTGTTTATGTATCTACATACGTTGAATATATGTGTGCGACTTATAAAAAATCCAGAGGCAACTCAAAATGCACTGGCCTCGGTCTTCGGACCACCGACTTTTTGTGAAGACTGCACATGTCGAAGTAACTCGGGTGTCCCAACCACTAATTTTGTAAGTATTTAACCCTGGAATGGATATCTCGAATCCTCAGATATCTAAGTTTTTTCTCAGCCCATCAACTTCGAGATATAACGAGGTGTGACTGTATTTGTCTGTACCATTTCCTGGAGATATAACGAGTTTGTATTGTTGTACATTTCCTGGAATATAACGAGGGGTGTATTGTTTGTACATTTTCTGGAGATATAACGAGGTTTGTATTGTTGTACATTTCCTGGAATATAACGAGGTTTTGTTAATTGTTGTACATTTCCTGGAGATATACGAGGTTTTGTATTTGTTGTACATTTCCTGGAGATATAACGAGGTTTGTATTGTTGTACATTTCCTGGAGATATAACGAGGTTTGTATTGTTGTACATTTCCTGGAGATATAACGAGGTTTGTTAATTGTTGGTACATTTTCCTGGAGATATAACGAGGTTTTGTATTGTTGTACATTTCCTGGAGATATAACGAGGTTTTGTATTGTTGTACATTTCCTGAGATATAACGAGGTGTGATGTATTGTTGTACATTTCCTGGAGATATAACGAGGTGTGTATTGTTGTACAGTTTCCTCCCCCTTCCTATCTAATATATCAAGATTTCTCTTGTGTCATAATTCATCATTAATTGAAACAGCAGCCAAACACAGAAACAACTAATGAATCCTCAGGAAGGGATATCTTGTGATGTGTCAATGCTAATTAAAAAGTTGTCACTATTTGTTCACCATGAAACTCTAGCAGGTAATGGTTACTGTGGTACTAATTAAGTCACATGGTACTAATCAAGTCACGAGCGACCAACTGCTTGTATATAGCACTGCTAGTTATCAACAGCAGATTTTAAAGAGGATGATATATCTGATGAGATTTTCAAAAGATCAAGAGTTTGAGAGAGAGCAAGAGTCAGTCTTAATTTTTTTTATATCAATATGGAAAGTTCTGAACAGAGAGATTATATATAGTCTGTGAAATTAATCAAAGTTTGAGTCATCAACAGGCACCCACGTATTTAATTGCACACTGTGATAAACAGTGCATAAAATAGAATCAAAACAATTAAGATTCAAATTAATGGTTTATCCCCATAGGTTCGATAAACCTGCTGGTATATGTTACTTCAGCTGGGTTTTCCATCCATCATATGCATCTTTTAAATCTTTACACTTAGAAAAAGAGGAAATAATGCAATTTCTTCTCACTGCAACACTGATCAAACTATACCCACGGGGATTACTGGCGAGAAAATTATTCTCTTACTACCATATAAATCTTTTAGTTTGGTTCCTCACTAAATGGCCATTACGTTTACAGAAAGGAACAAAAAATATTCTTTGTACAGATAAAAATTTTTAATCACCTTCACGAGTGGATGTCTCGGCATATTTTCTGCAATATTTCCACTAATGATTGGATCTTTGAAATCTGTGACATGCTGAAATTCCTCTCTGCAGTCCTTGATAATGATTGGAGCAACATCATTGCAGGCTCTAACAACATCCCTGCTGCCTTGTTTTTCTGAAGAAGAAAAAAAAACAGATCGATGTACTTTTTCTCCATGAAATTATTTTTAAATTGACACAAATTTAGCGATTTTTCCACAAGAATGGGTATATGTATAACAAGAACTGTTTTAATGACTTTATGGTTCAAGGTAACTATTAACCATGATATGGAATAAATTATTAATTTAAGCGATATCCAATTTGAGCAATCGTATCAGTATCACTCTCACTAATAGTACCAAAATTAAATCCTCGTTAAAAATTCTGCTTATACAGCATGATAACTTCAGAATAATCCATAAAAGCTGAAATCAGCTTATTTCTAATGGGGTCATCATAATTAAAAACTATAATTATAATTAGCAGATAAAAACAAATGCAAGACCAGTACTTGAATTTTGTCAGATTTTGATAAATAGTAAGTTGCATAACATAGCTTCAAGAGTTTCCAAAAACTATTGATTTCTACGCTAAGAATCTAGTAAAAGACCTGGTGTATCTTATTCTTTACCATTAAATGCATGATGACCTAGCTAGAGGCCAATAATTATGGACCAGCCATTATAGTACCATATCATATACATAATGCTTGAATATCCTTGTTTTGCAAACTTGCAAAGTCTTTTCTTTGGGGGAGAAATTTCCAATAATTCCCATGTAAATCTTGAATGCATGATAATTAGGTAATTGGCAAAGCTAGACATCTTGGAACAAACATTTCTCATTTCCTGTCAATGTCTTACAGGTATTTAACCTGACACAGTAGTTAAATTAATACTTGCATAATTTATATCATATAGTATTAATGAAGTTTCAACAGGTGTTTGTCTGACGAGAGTAGAACTCTGAGAGAACACAAAAGCAACGCCAACGTAGCATTATACGCCCGTCATGGCCTGGACAACGGTAAACCCACTATGTGTATTGCGACCTTGACCTTTGACCAGTGACCTTGATACAACCTTAGGTCAAGGGCAACAATTCTGTGAAAAAATAATCCGATTCATGCACTAAATTAAATGTTAAGGCCCAGACAATGCAAAAAGCACTTTATGCATTGTGACCTTGACCTTCGATCAGTGACCCTGGCTCAAGGCCATGGCACTTTCTTGGATCCAGGGCAACATGTCTGTGAAATATTTTTCAATTCCATGAACTCAATGAAAAATTATGGCCTGGAAAATGTTGAAACAATTATGTGCACTGTGACCTTGATCTCTTGACTAATACCTTTGTCTCAAGGTCATGACACACTCTTTAGCCCAGGTTAACAATTTTGTGAAATATTATTCAAATCCCTGCACTCGGTGAAAAGTTATGGCCCAGGCAATGTTAAAACCACTATGTGCATTGTGACCTTGCCCTTGGCTCAAAGTCATGGCACTTCCTTGAATCTATACCAACAATTCTGTGAAATATTATTGCAATCCGTGCACTCAGTGAAAACTTATGGTCCGGACAATGGTAAAACTACTATGTGCATTGTGACCTTGCCCTTGGCTCAAAGACATGGCACTTCCTTGAATCTATACCAATAATTCTATGAAATATTATTGCAATCCATGCACTCAGTGAAAAGTTATGGTCCAGACCATGTAAAAAACCACTATGTGCATTGCAACCCTGACCTTTGACTAGTGACCTTGGTTCAAGCTTATGACACTTCCTTGGGTCCAGGACAACAATTCTGTGAAATATTATTCCAATCCATGCACTCAGAGAACAGTTATGGTCCAGACAATGTAAAAAACCACTATGTGCATTGCAACCCTGACCTTTGACTAGTGACCTTGGTTCAAGATTATGACACTTCCTTGGGTCCAGGACAACAATTCTGTGAAATATTAGTCCAATCCATGCATTCAGTGAAAACTTATGGTCCAGACAAGGTTAAAACCGTTATATACGTTGTGACCTTGACATTTGACCAGTGACCACGGCTCAAAGTCATGACACTTCCACTGGATCCAAGGCAACAATTTTGTGAAATATTGTTCCAATCCATGCACTCTATGAAAAGTTATGGCCCGGACAATGTCAAAAATCACTGTGTATTGCGACTTTGACCTTTGACCAGTAACCTTGGCTCAAGGTCATGACACTTTCTTGTGTCCAGGGCAACAATTCTGTGAAATATTATTCCAATCCATGCACTCAGTCAAAAGTTATTGATCCGGACAATGTTTAAACCATTATGTGTGTAGTGACCTTGACCTTTGACCAATAACCTTAAATCAAGGTGATGTCACACTTCCCTTGATCCAGGGCAACAATTCTGTAAAATATGTTCAAATCTACAAAGAGGGTCAGGAGTTATTATAGGATTAAACATTCTTTTTTAAGAATTTATCGATGTGTAAACTCTGGACATTTTACTCACAAACTGAATAAAAGTGCAAAGCACTTTTATGTTAAGTTTGTGAGTATAATGTCCAGAGTTTACACATCGATAAATTCTTAAAAAAGAATGTTTAATTCTTATAATTCCAATTTGTTCACTGTCTGAATAATTCTAAAAATTTGAATAGTTCCGTGCGTTACGTTGTTTGTTTTCATAAGCGTATTGTTACGTCACGTTTTCGGACTTATTGATGTGTAAATCTCGTTTCGATTTGATTTTATCCAATCAAAACACTCGTAATAAAGGACATAATATAATACGACCCGTCTGAAAGCTGTTGGTTTAAATGCAACATAATCTTGCGTTGTATAGAATGTAGTTGATATACTGTAAAAGTGGTTATTTACATGTACATGTAGGGGAAATTTTCACAAATTACATGGTCATGTAATAAGCACGAAAATTTCCTCCACGCTATACATCTAAATATCATATATATATGTTATTAAGTTATCTGCGTATTTTACCCCTGCGCGTAATGTTGGGCATGGAAAAACCATATTGCTACCCCTAGCGTAAATAACCATAATTCAGTGATGACTTTGCAAACTTACTGCACATTCATCAAAACGCAGTAACTGTTGATTAAGTACTGGAAATATGCCAAATATACCTTAATTCTAACCCCCAGACTTAAACCACTGTACATTATAATTATAGGAAGCTTTCATATGCTTTTTTTCTTTTCATCATCTGTTTCCTACTATAATTTTAGGAAATATGAAGAGAAAAGCCCCAGTTTGAGGCGTGCATCATCGTATTCCCTCAGATCAAGCTTAGGTCAGTCGCATTTTCAAAGCCTTAACCCAACACAGTACAAGGTTCTCTATCAAAGAATGGTCATTATATACTTGGTTTACAGTACAATCATGCTAAAAGGAGAATGGCATTAAATACCAGTACTAGCCCCATCCCATGGTGACATGATCACAGGCAGCCAGGTGTATTCTAACTTTGTGCTTCTTCAACAGAAGGAAAATTCCTGCATAACTGAATTATACAACTTGGAAACCCAGAGCCCAAGTTTCATGGTGTGGACAAACACGAATACTGGTATACAAAATGTGAGGAAGCCTGCTAATCAATTCCACTGAGAATGGCGATTCTTGAATGTAGGACATACGCACTGTTTCTAACATCTATTCTTTAAATTAGAAGTCAATGTACTGAAAAGGGTTCAGTAATAGATGGGTAATATTTTTACATGCACCTATGGGATTAGCATTGAACCAGTAAATACTTAGTTATAGCATCCTGCGCAGTTGTGCTCAAAAGTTCAGGAGCTTACTTCTTTAAGCACCACAGCTAGTAGATCTACATATACTGGACAAAAAAAGTTAAGGA
>CAJDSM010016201.1:0-12500 GCA_903981925.1 Ostrea lurida
GCTTTATATTCATGATTATTTATTGTTTGCTATATGCACAGACCTGTTATAAATTCCGGAAGGGGGGGCACACTAGTAAACATTGTATACAATCTAAAAATAATACTATGTTTGTTTAATGATACACCTAATCAGTAATTGAATAAGTTATCACCTTTCCTTCTGTATTATTGGCTCATTTTTAAAATTTTTATTATCATCTATTTTTTATTTTGCATTGAACTTTGGTGAACTATCCTTAATACAGGCTATACCTAAACACTGCATCCGTCCCATTTTGTAAAGCAGCGGACATAAGTTTAAATGTGGATCGCCACACTTTGGGTATGATTAATTGAGGACCATAGCACTTTGGCGTATCAGACCATCGCACTTTGGGACATGATAAAGAACCATCGCACTTTGGCGTGTCAGACCATCGGGGTTTGGCGCAGACCATCGCACTTTGGAGTCCTTCACCACTTGTATCATCGGATTTCTATGGTATATTTATTCTATGTTTGAAAAATAAGCTCATGATTCTGCAGCTGTGTCTCATAGTTCACATTAAATACAGCTGGTTTTCCGTTGTAAGATATAAAAATAAAAAGGCGAAGATAACGAACAGTGATCAAACTCCTACATATTGTAACTCCTGTGTGGAATTTGGAAAACAGGAAATCAAAATCTCGATATCAAAATTATGATACAATAAATTTGTCATCATATTACATGTGTAAAGCGATGCGATGTTTACACAAAAAATCATCTGCCAATTGCAATCAATGCAATGTCGTTTGTGCATGAAGTCTAGATAGAAATTTTGAAAGATAAATGCTTTGATTGAGTTGTTGATACATGTACAAGCATTTTTCCCAGATTAAAACATTTTATCATCTTGCTAACCGTCGCTGCATGTACCTCAGTGTAAAAGCTTATCATTCGTACATGTTGAAAAAAAGACAAGTATTCAATAACAGACACAGCTATAGATGATGGCTCTTATCATGTTACATGTACTTACATGAAATCTTACCTACACCTTCAATGAGATGAATACTGCAGTTAAACATGTAAAATTTAATTTACACACCTTTTTCAAGTAAATTGTGACGTGACTATACAAAATGAAAAAAAGTTCATAGTTGAGACCACGACTTGTTCCTTTATAAAATTTGGCGAATGAAATTACAACTTCACATCTCGTGATAGTTTATAGAAGATTACCGTCTGCTCATCACCTAAATAAATAAATAAATAAATGAAAAAAAGAAAGAAACGGAATCATTGAATTATTTAACTGAAAAACAGTCCCCACATGTACTTTGTTTTATTTCGGAATAATCCGGATATGAGCTTCTATAAATATTAATAATTTAAAGAGTGAATACATTCATGACTAACCCCGTGGACATCCGGGTTAGAATAGGTCCTCAGTACCCCTTGCTTATCGTAAGAGGCGATTAAATGGGGCGCTTCTTCGGGTGAGATTGCAAAAACTGAGGCCCAGTGTGACAGCAGATGTGGCACGATAAAGACCCCTCCCTGCTCAAAGGCCATGAGCGCCGGCATACGCCTAAATTTTGGAGACCTTCACCGGCATTGGTGACGTCTCCATATGGGTGAACAATTCTTAAACGTTAAACAATATTCAATCAATCCTGACTGTGAATATAAAACACAACAAACCAATAAATAAATGAATAAATAAAATGAATTGACGAATAAGACAAAACAAAAAAATAATCAACAAATAAATGATGAATCTTTTAACATAAAATGAATTACAAAATTTTAACAAAAATACTTCAATACAATAATTTTTAACAGATCGACAATTATTTACATCATCTGCTGAGGCAACGCAATTGCAGGTCAAGAATGGCAGTGATTTCTACCCAAGGTGGGGTGGGGGTGCCAGTATGCACAATGTTAAGAAATTGGAGGAGTTTAGACATTTGGCATCTAATCGTAATGGTATAGTTAACTTAGTGGTAAGATGCAGAGATGTGGACTTGGGACGATCAAGTAGAAGGTCACAGGGTAAACCATAGTGTAGAAATCTGCTTGAGGGCACAGACCAGCNACAAGATACAGAGATGTGGACTTGGGACGTTCAAGTAGAAGGTCACAGGGTCAACCATACTGTAGAAATCTGCTTGAGGGCACAGACCAGCGTAAAGGGAACTAATCAAGTAAGTAATGATAACATATTGATTTTTTATTCTAAATATACTTGTAAATATAACTCAAAGTACAACATTTTTCATTATTAAAAAGGTAATACAAATATATACATAAATAAAATACATGAACTCTCTTCATAATGCACAGCAAATTCTAAACCATGGCCACACTATTGACGAGGATTGTATTCCTATTACCGTCATTATTGATGGCTTTACAGTGTCTGTATACCGTTAATGAAGAATAGTTAAATCTTAATCAAATTCGTCAATACCCTTTCATTCTATTTGGGGTATTTAGTGGCGATGAAACAGCTGATATCGGGGATCATATCCTTAACAATTACTCTGTAGGTCAAGAGAAACTGAATCCCCATCAGAAACAAAAACCGCCTAAATTGCGTTGTTCATTTTCAACCTGTCAAACATAATTGGAAATGTACAGAAAGGTGGCACTGGTGGTGTTTTCTTACGCTCAATTATAGAAAATATTAATCTACAGTTCACGGAAAAACTATAAAAGCTAGGGGAATTCGATCTGCCTGCCCGAGTTTGACACTATTACATAATTGGAGCGCTCTGCGGAAGCTGGCAGGGAACGACATTTTGAACAGTTTTCTTTAAAAAAACATTTATGTGTAAATTGCATCTGTTACTTTAAATGCGTATGCCGTTTTAGAATAAAGGCTTTGTTTCGACATAAAAATTGGTTTACACTGGCGCTTAATGATATTAAAACACTGGACGGGTTTGTTACAACATATGTCCCAAGGGTGGCGTCTCCGGTTCGTACTGTATGCAAGAAACAAAATGGGTATTAGGGAAGAGTTTTATTTAAAGGAAATTTTAGAAATATTACGTCGTTCATGCCCATACCTAAATCGCGCGTACTTTACAAATCAATTGCAAATTACCAAACAGGCGATAGATTGTGCGCGTGGCGAATTCGCGCATGCGCGGTAAGGCATGAAACTATCAAGATGCAAGACGGGTGTCTGAACAACGTTTTGAAAAATAAGATATAATTTTACTTTTATCTGATTGAAAGCAGTGAATTTTGACGATCCGAAAAATTTATATGATTTCGATTTCGGCGATAAGACGGGTTTAAGCAGTGGTATAAGACGTAATGGGTGAAAGTTTTTGCATTTAATATGCAACATCAAATGAAGAATAGGTGCATGACGATGAATTCGACTGTCGATTTACGTGTTATACGCCGATATCTTTAAAACTGTCTACATTAACGTTTAATGATCAAAGGCCGGGGTCTCCAAATCCTATCACTGTTACCCAATTATTTGTATAATACATGAACCAGAAAAATTACAATGATTTTAAACTGCAATAATAACTGCAAAAATCGCATCAGTATTGATGGAATCCCCTAATTTGCTCATCAGATGCTCAAAAAAAGATTTTTGGTCACTTGAATAGAAATTAGCTTTGCAGATGTAAATTGGGTGTCAGACAAATCGATTAAGACATTGAAAACATTTGAATATACAATGTACACTTTTTAGGATAAACATTGAAAACATTTAAATATACACTTTTTAGGATATTAAAAAATATATATGGCGATAATATCAGAAGGAATTAGTTGTTATGATTTTTATTCTAAAATCAACATGATTTTGCTAAGAAAATGAGGACATTGATCTGATCAATGGAGTTATATAAAAACCAACGTAGTAAGGGTCATAAGGTTTGAGAAAACGCAAAGTATCATAAGTTCATGTATATATGTACCACATAGCTATGACTGCAATCTAATATTTTCATGGATTATCAGTAGATGGTTTATGATATACATACTAGTAATATCAAACGTTATAGTCTGCCCAATCCAAAATAAACTATGATGAGAAGACAATTTATGCGCAGATGCCTTTTTGTGAATATTCTAACCTTTTTACCTTTTCTGTACGGAGACAATGCAACATTGTCCTAAAGACGACAGAACGACGGCAAAGATCTAGGTGTGAAACATGGTTTATTCTTAAAATTTGACCATAAATATTCATATACTTTTAGAGAGTAGCTAAAGGGCTTCCCTCGAAAGTATAATTCATGCTTGATATGGTTTTACCAAGTACGGAGATACATATCTAATGCGACATTATTAATGTGCCCGTATTATGCTAATGTATAGAACTTACATTACCTTTCGTTTAGAAATAGCAAATGTGAGTCTCTAAATTATACAGACTGTTTCTAATGCATTTTTACCCATCTCAAAATCAAATGCCTCACAATTATATTTTTCTGACACTAAGTATCTTTTAATTTATTGCTATGCAACGAGCTTAGTTAATACAGGTACTTAAACCATATGAACTGTACTCGCTGAGCCAGGCAGTTTGGGGGTTTATCAGGATATAAAGTTTATAATTTGATCATGAGATAGAAACAAGGACTCAATTTCAAATGTTTACAACGAAACATGTCATTTGAATCATTTTATGTTTTGTTGTACAGGTTGCATTTTTTTTAACGTATGAAATATATTTATTAACTAATCCAAGTCTATTGACATGATTAAGCCATGTGACTTCAAAGCAGATTTTATTAAAGAAATTATTGTTTTAATTTTTTTGGAAAATAATGATATAAAAGATAACTTACTCTGTCTATGTAGTCTAAACATAAGTCTGTTAGTTAAATTTAGCTATAATTTTGGTTCCCCCGAATTAGGACATTTGTGGAAATGATTAAAAACCATGGGCAATCAACTGTACGAACAGTAACACTGTAAACCTGCTAACTTTGCTATATTACAAATCTGTGTTTATTCATCTCTAAAATAGGTGATGCAGTTGGATAGTCTGTCTTCCATGCTTTTCGGGTCTTTTTTTTCCTCTTATCATATATTGTACATTTTAAAAATATTATATAATATATATATATTATATTACCCATCTCTGACAGTTTATATTTTGTACTCATATTTATGTTCCTCGTGTATACCATTATACGGTTTGAGTGAATAAATTGAATGGTCACATTTTGCAATACAATAGTGAAGATAACGAACAGTGATCAATGACAAGGATAATGATATGACAAGTATAATAAACAAATGTTATGCAGTATTTTTTCATGTAGTGTAATGATATGACAACTATAATAAACAAATGTTAAGCAGTATTTTTTTCATGTAGTGTACATAACTATATAAATGACAAATCAGCAATACTATAATAGTACGTAACCTCGACATGGAAACGCAACGTCACAAGACAAAACAATCGGCGGCAGAACAACCAGGCTCTCAGGAAAGTCAGCCTTATTTACACTTCTTTTCCACTTGGACTTTAATAACGCTAATAACGAGAATAATCTTTACATATAATTATTACAATCCTTGAAGACACAAAATTCAATACCCAAATGGATACTGAGAATATGACTTTGAACCAATTGTAAGTTCAAAATGAATTTCGTTAAAATTCCAACAACTTGAAGAATTAATTTTCAAAAACAAATGACATTTTTAGTACATGTTTGCATTTGATTTCTTTTTGAAATCCTGTAATGGTTTTAAACATCTGTGTTCTAAATCGTAAGATATAAGTAATCAAAATTTTGACTTAAGTCTATTCTCAGTTTATGGTCTTGGAGCCAGGAAATTGTCTATCACCATCGCTCATTCTGCACACAATGAACCTATTTTCTTAACACAAGTGATCCCATGTAAAAGACAACTATATTGGTTTGAGGATATAGCGGTCACAATTATGTACAAAGTCAAGTTGTTTTTGTGGGTGTGACCGGTCAACAGGGGATGCTTGCTCCTCCTAGGCACCTGACCCCACCTCTGGTGTGTCCAGGGGTCCGTGTTTGCCCAACTCTTGTTTTTGTATTCTATTTGGGACTTACGAGATTGATTACTGGCCGTTATCTTTGCCGTTATATTTTATAATATGTTCTCTAACATTATTGATAATGATCTCCGATCTTGAAAATCCGTTGGAATCAATGACTTTTCGTATGGTATTTGAATGATTAGTTTTTAACATGGGCATATACATTTGTCTAATTTGTACATGTTCTCACAGCACCTTGCGATCCTGATGCCGATGTTCTGTATATGCACTAGACAGACTGATAAACACAGAACGTTCATACAAAAAAGCAATAGTTAAGCATATAAAATGTCTATGTAATTTGTGTTTTATATACATGATAACTCATGAAATTATAAGATTTTGTTGAAAGGTTTGTATGGTCTTATATCTTGCAAGTAAATAAATATTTACTTCGGCAAAATCAAAATTCAGGATTATTGATATAGACACCATGATTCCTAACCGTTGCTTTGGGAATGCATATGTGCCTTTGCCATGCCCTATCCAAGCACCAGCAATATTGCACGCTTATTGTATCAAAGACAGTATAAACTATAATCTATGTTTTGTCTTGATCCAAAGAACAAAGTACGATTATACATACATAAAAAGGCCCAATGATTTTTTCTCTCTATAAAATTTGTCTGAAATTAACCTTTATCGAAAGTGAAATATATAACAAAATTGGAAAGTTATTCCTAATTTGATAGCATTATGACATCACAAATAAGACATTTTCCCGCCTTTTTCAAAATGAGTCTGAAAACAGTCAAATGTGATACAGATTATTGAGCAGGAAAAGGTGCGCATTTGTCGAGCAAAATGAAAATAATATATATATATTGTGTATCATTATAAGATGAAAAACATACTTGATAATGAATTTGCTCGACGCATGCGCTGTAGGTTTTCTAAAAGGAAAACCACCTGAATTTGAGAATATTTTCATTGAAAATGGCATTTTCGAATTTTTTGCCTACTTCAAGCTCTCGTCATATGACACAAATCATTTTACTGATCAAACTGAGCAGATTTTTGGATTGCTAATATATTCCTTATTTGACTGCAAGGGTTTGAGCTCCAAGTGAAATCATCAATATCTTGGACCAGTTGAGTTTAGAAACTGTACCTACTTCTTTAATTTTTTTTAAATTGTAAAACAGACATTTTGAAGTCTCTAAAACCTTACAAGAACAAATGCCATACTGTCCACTTCGCATCATCTGTAAACATTCACCACAAAATCCTCTGTATTGTGTGTTGTTTTTGTAGAATTATAGTACTTGGGCGACTCTATATATTGTCTTTCATTTGAGGGGGCGGGGCACTTATCATCTATTGGCTGGGGAATCTGGTCTATTACTTATATGTAGACTTTGCAATATGTTTTCAAAATAGTTCAGAACATGTCTCATTTCCATATTTGAAAATGTTCACCCTCATTCCGTTAAAACATATACACAATATGTCTCATTCCCCCTAGAAACCTTATCCCTATTCTCTGTTGTGCCCAGGGTCCGCGTTTTTGCACTACTCTTAATTTTGTATTGAATATAGGAATTATGGGATTTTGTTCAGTGTTCGTTATCTTCACTTTTACATTGATTTGTGTTTGATATAAGATTCCTTTTACGATGAAATATCAGAAACACAAAGATATTTACATTATATTGTTTCTTTATGGCGGTATAAATAGATGCCACGCAAATACATTATATTCTGCAATTAAAATACACACCTTAAGTGTTTCAAACATAACAACTGCAGAGGTACATCGATTAAATGTTTTCAAAATTTTTTTGGTCGTGGTTTTAACTAAAATACTTAGTAAATGTATCACTCCACGAAAAAAGGCGCAACTGACTTCCATTATGACTGGCGCCGGCAGGATTGAAATTGACAGTAAAACTCACCCAGGTGTAACTGTACAGGTGTCTATACAGGATATATGTAATTCACGGATTTTTATCAATGTGAATTCTGTGTACATAGACAATCTATTGAGAACGGTGGCTTTTTTACACCTAAGATTTCCCATTGACACTGTAAAACCTATATACCCAGCTGATAATAATAGTGTATCCGTATCGCAAATCATTTTTATTACCCAGGTAAATGGAGTGATATGTAAGCTTTACTCATTTCCAATAGTATTAAGTACTCGGATGACAATAAATTATATTTTTATCCAATCAGCTGGCGGAGAAACAGCCGTGTTATCTGCTGTTAATTTCTACACCACCAGCAGGGATGTCAATGAGGAAACCGTACAGATTCCATCCATATTCAAATAATTTTTACTGCCAAATTCGAAACTTAGGTTATTTACGAAGTTTAAGCTTCTGATCTTTTTCCACACCTAGCCTATGATTTATGGGATATCAAAATATCACATTAAAAGTATCGGTCATTTGGTGAGTATATGTGATGTACATGTAATTTTAAAACATTTGTTACTGCTAAAAACACGACTCTATTCTGAAATTGCAATTTGTCAAATGCTTTTAAATTGGTTGTACATGTATCTACATAAACATGTTCATGTATATGAGCTATAAGTGATCAGATATTAAGAAACTAAGCTTTCATTGGTCTATTACCTGTCATTACCAGTATTTATTCGAGGAGATTTTCCTACTTCATTATGCTTTTTTTTCAAACTTTTTTTCAAGTTTCGAGTAGTCGAAGAATGTAATGGGAAACAAAGAAAAAACGGTTCCCGTGCTAAAAAATTAGGAACCAACATCTATCGTCGTAGTAAAATGGTCATTGACTTCTCGGTCAAAAATACTTTCTCATATTAACTAGCTGTCTTGAAGTCTTTCTTGACAAATGAATAAGAAAAGCTGAGTGCTGTCTTAAGATTAAACATGAAACATATAAATTTGACATCACAGCCAGAGAACTGAGGAAGCTGGGATATTTTTTTCTCTCTAGGGAAAACAAGTTTTGGATCACTTCTCGGCATTTGAGCATACATAACAGAGCGTCATCACAACGTAGCGGTTTAATGTAAATAAAACGGAGATTTGATGCAGGCCATGTGTAACTGTGTACAAAATAAAAAACGACAACTGGTGCACCGCTTCACCACGGGAATCAAAATGTCACCTGTTCTTGGTTCTGGTGTTTAAAATCTTGCTGAAATATGCCTACAATATGATTTATGACACCAACCAAAAAATTGTATCAAATTCATCAAGACTTCATGATAGAAAATATTAATTTTGACACGTGATATTCTTTGTGAGGTAGAGCCTTCATTTGTCTTTATTTACAAGTTTAAGATTTGCATGCACAGAAAGGTGTTTAAGTGCAAGTGGGGTACTTTGGAGTATATGTAACCCGTCTTTTATGATATTAATACGCTGGTTTAATAATATAACGATGTGCTCTTTGAAATATTATCATTACCCGAGAGCTAAAACGTATAAAACTGCGGTTGGCCATTAAAGTGGTTGTAATGAAAGAGTCATAATTTCCAACTTCTAGAGGACAGACCACACGAGCGAAGCAAGTCATTTACTGCTTCTCCAAATAAGCGTTTATGTGAAAAAGATTACATGCTTAAATTTTCGTCGCGGAATATTTGTCAATAAAGGAAGCGCTGCAATGAGGCAGAGCATTACCTTCAGCCTCAAAGACGGTTCTTTATGGCCACAAACACCTCATTTCGTAGAAAAGTCAAGAAAACGGGCATTCGTATGTTGCAAGAAAATTAAGGATAATGACGAAATAGTTATAAAGAAGATTCCTGTCCAATAATGGAACTATTTTCCCTGAAATTGGCACACAGTTACATTACATTTGTTTCCTCTTTTATGTGCAGTAGTAACTTTGCTTCATACAAAAGTCAACAACAAGCTTTTCAATTATAGAGAGAGAGAGAGAGGAAGAGACGATAGATAGAGAGAGAAGGAGAGAGAGATGACGAGAGAGAGAGAAGAGAGAGGCGAGAGTAGAGAGAGAGAGAGAACGAGAGAGAAGAGAGAGAAGAGAGAGAATACCAAAAAAGGCCTATACCTACAGCATAGAAGTAAACATATTAGGTAAACATTTAACAATATGATTTAGAAATTCCAATACCTGTATAAGCAGCTGCGCTTCGTGTACATATTGTTTAGCATTCTTCTTCGGTGTACCCCAACTGGTATGTTCTATCAATAATACTACCCGGATGTGTCCAGTACGTAATTCCGGCGAGTCTAATTGGGGGAAAGATCTGCCCTAGATACACTTTCCAAGGATGCAAAACAGTGGGGGACGCTCTTAATTCCACACAATGTGCCAATGGCTCTTTTTGCAAAACGTAAATTTTGTGTCTTTCCTGGCTAACAGGCATGGAATTAGGCACGAATGAAGGAAATGTTTTCAATTTCTATTTTATGTGTTTAAATAATTCAAAAAAGTATAATAAGATAGATTGATACGGATGAACTGTGGAGCAATTTAGTGTTGTCAATTTTGACTATTTCAAATAAATGCAAGCTCTCACACTGGGAAACTTTATCAATCTAGTTACGAAGCATATTCAATTATGTAACAAAACATATTAATGAATAAGTAATGTTCAAAGATCTTGTCCATATGTTTTAGTATTTACTCTTGCTCGGTGAATTTTAAAATCATTTGATATCACTTCCGCTTCAATTTAATCTAACTCTTGACGAAAGACAACATATTTGGAACGGAATTCAATTTTTTTCTTTCTTTTTTTTATTAAAAGGAATTTAAACATTTCCACATTCACAACTATTAATAAAAAGGTATTGTTCAAATTACCGGTACATCTCACATGTTTTATTATTCATTTAGAAAAACAGATTTTATAGTTGAGAAAAGCAAAGTTTGATAGCAAATCTGGCATTTCGACATACCACAGCAAGCTTGTAATTTATAAATTGTTATCATGTTAGGTTCAATGGAATTTAAAAATTTTGCGCCGACTGCTATAGAAATAAATTTGAGTAATTTGACTTTCGTGAAACACTACAGAAGATATACGAGGTGTAAACAGATCGGGATATAAATTACTACGCTGGTATCTCAGTCAGTCACGGGGACTTTGTAATAATGTCGGGGTTGCTTCATCACTGTTAATCTCATCATTAGCGAAATATACCAAGTCATGAAAATCTTGTCCAGATACCGCAGAAAGTCATAAATCAAGGGACGATTAAATCTTGTAAGGTCATAGTTAAAAATCAATGAAGCATCGAATGAATATACCCTAGAATTAAATGAAAATCAAGAAAATATTATATAAAGCTTTAACCGTTTGGCTACAGCTTGGGTGTAAACAGACGTCTAAGAGAATTAGCTGAACCCAGGTGTGATTTAATGAATTTTCTGTCTATTCAAATTCACAGTGAAATTCTACACACACATCTTGCAACACGGGTTTTTTGACTGCATAGCGTAGTCGTTTCTTCCATATATCTCTCTGGTTACACCAATGGCGAAGATGTGCTGATAAAAACCGCGAAAGATATCATACGAATGCTGTTAAAATGATATCATGTCTATCAGGGCCTAAAATATCAAAGCAAGAAAAATCAGATTCCATTGTCGGTTAAAGTGAAATATTTTATCGATAAGCATGTGTATTCTGTGGCTATATTTCTGTGTGTGCATAATATTCGTACATTTATTTCAGGTTAGGCTGCTGAGAGGCAATTGTCACGAGGAATAAAATCCAGGATTGTTTCCCTTGTTTTCTTATTAAACCATATTTCTGAGGTATGTAGACCTATATATTTAACAATACAGGATTTGTCAACTGGGACATTTTATTGATTATATCTTTATTCTGAGTTTGTAAAATTGGGACGTTATAATGTAGATAAGGGGCGTTTTGTATTGTTATCATAGGCCATGTGCATATAACTTGTTTTATACGAAATAAAAATGAATTATACATAAAAAAAAAATGTGTGGATTTTTGGATATTAAAGATATTTTCAGATATCACTGACTAAAATACATTTATCTAGGATATATCAATTCAATGTATTTAGCTAATGAGTACAAATTGCTGATACACAATATTAAATATTAATTTTTGATATTGATAAAATTCAAACCTTTACTTCAAATTAAATAGAAAATAAAACATTTCATAGTTTCTGTTATTTCCAACAAAAAATTTTGAAGAGACAGCGGCAGTCGTGCAGAAGGGTCATAAATGAAAGATTTCGTGAGAGCGGGCGATAACGTCAATATTTTATACAGTTGTACAATTTCTGGTGTGGCTGACGAGCAAAGTTCAAATACACCGAAGTTCATGAGGTGGTAGTATAAAACCATTCTGGGGCCCGGAGGCTCCGATTTCGCTTTCATTCCAATCAATTCTCTTTTGTCTATAGACGTTAACGATCGGTTAGGGCTTTAGATGACTTCTGGAAATTTTCAATTTCTAATGCTGTTTCGGAGGAGTCTCACCTCACATTCACTTAAATATTCAAATTAGTTTTATAGTTTGAAG
>CAJDSM010016201.1:17500-35484 GCA_903981925.1 Ostrea lurida
CAATGTGCATAGCATTGCACACCTCATCATAATCTGCTTCAAAATCTGATCAAATTTCAAAGGAAATCCAAATCCTTGGTGACGATCGTTACATGGCTATACGCCACATTATAAATACGGTTTTCATTTTTTTTTTACTTCTTCTGTATTCAATTTTAAAATTCAATGCCGGAATTGTCATAGTTATATCAAATGCGAACAGAAACGAGTTTTACATGCAAGGTTCTGACATTTTGAGTTAGGCTGAAATAGACAAGAAGCGATATAAAATAAAAGTTTGCAATATCATGTCTTGCAGACGACAAGGCGCGTGAAATATGACGTATTGTATTACAGAATCTCAGCTATCGTTTGCTCGTATCAAATAGATCACCCCCCTAGTATCATGTAGGCTGACGATTGACCCCTCTGTCCTATTGTAGTTCTGGAGGCGTGGGGTAGTCATGCATTTTATATTGGAATGCAACATTAGATAGTGTAGACATTGTATCCATCAGACAAGGGCCATTATTTATGGAATATTATTTAGACATTGGGAAATCTTGTATCAAAGATGAGTTTTGTTGCATCCTTAAAACATGTGTCTGTTTTACGTTTCGAAATGATAAAGTTAACATTATACGACAAATCATGGTTTAGCCCTACACTATGCGGAGGGTGAGAACGCGAAAAGTTGTCTTAAAATATCACCACATCAAATTATTCAAATGCCAAAGAATAGCTACAAAAGTATTTTTTATTTGTTGTTTCAGTCATGTGATAACTGCGTTCTCGTTAAATGCCCTTAGTGCATGTTAAGTTTTATGAATTATACTCACAAAAAATGTGAATGAGTACATTAAGAAAAGGTTGAATTCTCTCTCGAAAAATCTTTATTTTACAAGAAATTCTAAAGTCCCAAATATAGACAGACGGATATGCGTAAGTTGGTGACATTGATCAAATCTGTATATATCATAGCCATAATAGAGGATTGGATAAAAGATTGGAAATAGATCTATACCACCTTAATTTCTGATAAACAAAATTATCAACAATTTGAGGAGACCTAGGACCTCCAGCAATCATAAAATTAACTCTTACATAACGCGACAACGAGAGAAGGCTGGAGACCTATCGATGTTATTACGATTACACGAACTTGTTTAGCATTAAACCTCATTCCCTGCAACGATATCTTGACATCGATTCGATGTTTTGTTTCAAATAATGTTAACAAAGGACAGTGATGATAAGACGTTTAATCGTTTCCCGCCTTTATCTGATATGTCAACCTAGCATCACCAACCAAGTTCGTATGGACATTATCATTGGCGTAAAATTGTCCGCTCAAGGGGGTAAAACTCATATACGGGTGATTTTTCATCGTTGATTGTTAAGACTAAGTTGATTATCACATACTATTTATTCAGTATTACTGGACGTTTATAATCTTTCGTACAATTGTTTCTCTGTAAAATTACCAAATAATGGACTTATTTTTTCGAGAATTTGAAGTCATTGCACGATTATTTACATAATATTTGCATATATAAAGTTGTGTTCGATTTGACACGCGTATTGACTCTTATTAAGGGAAATTAGAGACATTTTATATTGCACCATTCGTATTAAACTTGGTATTTTCGGTCTTTAGTGAATATATTAGATGAAAATATAATCCTCTACGGAATGGAAAAAAGTGCTTTTGTGACAGTTGGGGATCAGTGTCAAACCAAACGTTTTGCCGACCCAAAAGGGGATACGAAACTGTGCCCTTTCCGCAGGGAATTTTGCATCATATTACATCATATTATAGGCTGAAGTATAAAAAATAAACCAGTATTAATCATCCCTTATTATATTAACTAAATGCAAGAAATTACCTCACCACAAAGAAATGTGATAAAATTGTAGCCCTGGCAGCTACAACATAGTTTTGGTTCCATGCAACATCATAGCAAAGAAATCAGTATTTATGTGTTCTTGGTCATTTTTATAGTATATGTATCTATGTATATTGTACATTGTATTATGAATGTATACATTGTATGCAAATTATCAGAACACCCATTTTTACTTAAAGATAAGTTAAGGGAAAAAAAAACCTGTTGCAAATTAGATACATGAAAAAGAATACCAGGCATGAGTGAAATGGTGTTTCTATTTCTAATTAAATTTTTACCAGCTACATTGTATAAATAATTTCCAAAACAAACAAAAAAATCAAAATGGATGATTTTCACTTGATGCACAAAAAGTATTTAAAAAACTGCACCAAAGTTGATTTACTTCATATTTACAGTAGTGTGTACATTGTGACGTCATGAAGTATTTCCTTGTTGCCAAATTACAAATTTTTCGTTCACAATAGAAAAACTTAAAAAATGTGATGCTTTGTATAACTTTGTATAACTTGTGTAATCAAATCATGTGCTTTTCGATTCGTCTATTTTTAGGATAGAGAAATTAGCTCATACATGTATTCAAGCTTTTTTGTAATTCTTGTCAAAATGTTACATTTTCCTCAAAAGAACTAAGAACTTTCCATATTCGCATGTCCTTTTCTCCCAGAAATAAACTGTATATTGAAGAAACATTTATACATGATAGAGTTAAACTGTCTCTTTTCTATATCTATTTATATATTCTATTTGGGAAATTTGGCACCATTTGGCATTGAACTGGACATTGACAAGAACAATATCAAGTATAAAGTGAACCAAATTATCTATGGAATTATCCATTCTTTGAAAACAGAAAATCAGCAAATGTTTGTCCGTTTTTATTTTTGTTTTTGTTTTTTTTCTGTTTTGTTTTGGTTTTTGGTCTTTGGTTTTTTGTTTGTTTTTGCTATAAAGAAATTTCATTCATAAATAAAGAGATTGTCATGTACAACAAAATTGTTTTTTATGGGGGCGGGGGGTGGGTGGGTCGTTGTTTAGTTGAATAAGAGTAAGGGTTTGAAAATTCTAACTTTAAGTAAAGAATGGTGGATCCTGGAAGTGTGAGAGGGGAAGATGTTTTAATTTATAATTCAATGTTACCAAAACCAAAATACCTTGAAATACTTTGCAGGAATCATGATATGCTAGGATCTGTCAAATCAATGTTTAGACTACAAAAACATTCTGTTTCTTGATTTATTATCGAATTTTGTATCTGATTGTGTTTATTAAGCTGACCACACTAAAATATCAAATACGTCAATTCAGATTATATCTGTATATACATGTACATGCGTAACGCCTCTTGAACGACACCTATCTTCTAAACATATGTAAAAGGAAAAGGTGAAACGAAGATAAGGAGGGGATACTAGTTGCATATACAATGTACATGTATCTAAAAATGTTCAGTTTGTTACAAGCTCGACTAGTATTTGATGCATTACCTGAACATATTTCATGTAATGCAAAGTATGAAGAAACATATTATACTTAGCCAGAATTACTACGTATTGAACAATATAACCCTATTATGTACATTGTAGTATATAGAATTGGATTTGTTTAAGATGAGCACGTAATGTTGCATGTCTTAAAAGTTAAAAGACCCCCCCCCTCCCAAATTCAATGGCGATCTACATTTATGAATATGAAAGACGTCCTCACAGATATACAATCCTTTTTCTTGTCTAAGGGGATCTACCCATTTTTTACTTTGATGATCCATTTGTCTGAAATAGATTCAAAGTGACCAACTAATCAGGAATTGGTCAAGAGAACCGCCGAGAAACATTGCAAAAAACCCCGAAAACCCCCTCTAAAAACAATAGCAGAGACGTTAGGCCCATTACGAAGTCTGGTAGCGGGGACTTTTTGCTTTTTATCAGACGGTTTAATATTCATTTATCAGATTCCTCCGCCGCGATACCATCAGGAAACATCCCAGATCTGGCTTGTAAGATCTGAAGTTCACATTATGATATTGCATTGGCTTATTCCAAACCATACATCCTTCCTATCACGGTATGGGTATCGCTGCCGTTCTCGTTTCTAATTTGACAAATGTAGAATGACAAGTCTATAATACAGAAGCTTGTTTTTCTAGCAAACTCCCCTTGGTTCGTCTGTGCGTTTTCTTTTATGTGTCTTTTGTATGTAAAATGTCTCTTGTCGCTACTAATAGTTATGAAGTGGTTCCCGGGCGCCCGAATGAGGCACGGTCTATGTATATGGGTATCGGGTGTCAGATAAATTTTTCTTTGATATAGTGGAGACCAATTAGAAGCATATTTCTCTCTTCATTTTCTTTGGCTTTTCTTTTGCGACATTACGGTCCTGGAGGCGAAATGGGGTTAGAGTGTGCGATTTGATGGTGTTTTGTCAACATTAATTTCAACATTCCAGCGAAAGTCATCATTGTTGCCAATGGGAAAAATACGGTTTACGGCCCGAATACTCTCGCCTTCGTTCAATCAAGCGCACCCGGCACGGACTAAATGACGTAGATCAAACAGTGCTGAAGCTTTTCCTTGATGTGCTGGGGGGCCCCTCTTCTAAAGCACATCACCATAAAAGCCCCGTATTGACTTGAATTTAGCCAGATAAGATCAATTATTGTTCTATTGTTATTCGGGGGAAATTGAAGTTAATTGATGAAGGACGACTTTCAAGCTTAAAGACAAAACCTTTGCCTTCCCTTTCCCGCTGTCCATGGCGATACGATCTCTTGGTACTTCTGTTAGTCGTGTTAAAACGGGCCAGTGTCAACGACGAAAATCACTGTTTGTCACAAAATTGCAATTTTAATTTGAAAAAAAAATATTAAAAGGATTGTGCGCTAAACGTCTTTGCATAAAATGGTATTAATGTTTTAAGAATAATTACGTGGATCCAAAAATTAATCAACTTTATAGATTATTTTATTTCGTCATATGGTGATTGAATTTTACTTTCTGAGAACATTTGAATGAAGTTGTTTAGATCTCCATTAGAGATGATTTCAATACAGAATTCATAAGTTGGTATTTCTTGGTTAAAAGACTTGGCAACTGCAAGAAGAAAAAGGTCTACAGGTCCGATACAGCAACATATTAAAATATAATAAACATAAGAGTCTATAGTTTATTATAAGTAAAATAGAGAATATGATTAAAAGAGTGAAGAAAATAAAAATGATGATTAATTAACCTAAAATAAACTAAAAAAAAAAGCGTTGGTAGTTTAATGGTATATTGTTAAGAGCTACAACTGGTGATGCGGTGAAATTGGACTTACAAGATCCATTGAAGTGTCTAATGACAGCTGTAAATAAAAGAAATGGACGAGAGAAATTTAATGTTTCTTTGCGATAAGACGAATACAAGAGTTACGTGTTAAGGTTGCACCTCCTAGAATAAGGACACGAAGAAGTTTGTCGCACCTTCGTATCCTTAAGGAAGACAACTCTTCTATGTAATTGCAGATAAAATGTTTATCTCGAACGAAACATATATTTAGCAACCAAAATACAAATCAAGACTTTCTCCCAAGGGTTCGGTAGAGAACAGAGAAAATTCGTGATTGTGGTTGTTTTGACTCGATAAAGATCAGCCCGTTAAAATGTTCTTATCAGCTTTTTTCTATATTTTGCTAGTTTATCTCGATCCATTCTCGGAATTGAATGAATAAAAAAATATATTTCGCATTCCAATGACCGTGCAATACTCATGTCACTGTGAGTAAAACAGTATTTATACATTCTTGTTTGGTAAAACTTGCAATCATCATTTATAAAATAATCAAGATGTTAATACAAAAAAGTAGTGTGCATATACAACAATGACGACTAAAATATAGTTTAAAAAAGTGCTTGAAATATGCAACACGCGCATTATTTCCATTATCACGGAGAAAATCGGTACTTTTTTTTCTTTTAGGTGCATTCGTATATTTTTCTTCTCGCTTATCACTTCATTGCTAGTATCTTCGACTTGATCACACTTTCTGCTACAAAGATAAGCTTTTTTTTACTCATGAAAAATTAATGCGAACCCCGAGTGTTGCCCTGTGGTCGTTTCGGTTTTTAGTATGTTCAATCACTGCATAAAAATACTCGAAGAGAAGCGGTTTTACTTAGCATTTTATTTGTATAATCAGTATCATTTTTAAGGAAAATATGTGCATTCATCTCCATATGTGTTTGGGTATGAGTAAGGTCACAGACAAACAAAATAGAAAACTGCTTAGAGGCTTTCAGTGGCAACAATGAGTGAAATCTTTTACGTTCTGGAATAAATACCATTCCTCTAAATTATAAATCTAGCGGACGTTTAATGTGGATATGAATATTCACATGCTTCATTTTGTAACAAGCATAAATGTATTTTCACTGTCGTTTGTGAATCGAAATTTAATGATATTCATCAAACCCATACAGAGCGCGGATGAATACCATGTTAATGGTTATCATATAAAATTCCATATCTGATTTTCGAAATTCCCACGCTTGAAAGATATACATTGTGATTATTCAAACGTTTAAGATTATTCACATCTTTGGAAGCCTTGGTTTTGTTTTAAATACAAATGGGATGAAGGATATATTCCCCACTTTCATTAATTAAAAGGGGATAAATATCTAGCACAGGGTTTTGTTGGGTTTCCCATATACGAAGTGTTGATGCTGTTCAAATCTTTGATATGGTATAAATTGCAATGAAGTCTTAACGTTTGATTTTAAGTACTTACTGTAGCACGATTGACTCTGTAATTACATGTAACACCAGAAAATCAAGATTTTAGTGCACATTCACCAACAAAAGAAGATTTTTCGTATTATATGATTAAATTTCATTTAGAAAACAAATACATGCATTCTTTAAGAGACATAATGTTTGAATACATGTACTTTTTCGTTTTCTTGTATGTTTTATACATTTATCTATCTATTTTTTTCTCTCTTAAATCCAATTTCTTTATGCCGGTTGTTTTCTCATATGAATATTCATGAACTATTAACTAACCATCCTTTTTTTTTTAATATTTTGCTTTTAGCTCAAAGAGAGGAATAAAGTCTTCTGGATAAACAAATACTTTTGATTAATCTAATCAGCATATTTTATCCCCTTTTTAAGGTAATTATTGATTTTTGTACTGTTCAAGGTTTCGTGTTTCAACATTTATAGAGTATTTCTCGTCTGTGGTGTAACTACATTCCGCCCTCTCGCAATTCGAGATCTCGTTCGAGATCTCATCTGATACAACATCCATGTTATGATATTGATATATTTCCCAAAAATTCTTATTAACTAAATAATGAATTCAAAATAGAATTATTTTCCAAATGAATAAATCTAATAAACCAAAGAAAATGGATATATAAAAAAAATTAAAAGCAATTGATACCTTAAAAAATATTTGATTTTACAAATCAATTTTCTATGTATGGAATTTTCCCCTCATAGGTAATATGCATTTTGATATTACACCAAAGTCTTGAAATACCATCCAGTATCAGGTACCAAGAGGAAGTATATTGAATATTGAAAAAAAAAACCCACTAGATTCCATGAATGGATGTCAAATAACAAACTTTGAAATAATTAGTATAGCTCCCTACTCTTGATTTGTATAACCTATCTCACTATTGTTGCTTTATTGAAATCAAATATACCCTTCAGTTGTAAATATCAATTATCAATTACATATTTCCGCCTTTTGTCATTGTACGTAGAACGTAATTACATATCAATTTTCTATTTTTCTTTCCGTTTCTTGTTACCTTGTCGATATACCTCTAAGAAACAGACGTGTCATACCTTTCGGGAGATATCGTGAATTATCGTTGACAAATGTATAACTTCCCGCTTGGCTATGTTTTACTACTTCCTTCCGTTTATATACAACGAACGTCGGCAATATTCTCCTGAAAGGTAGTCAGTTTAATTGGCAAAATTAGAAAGTCATCATGAACAAGTATATTTCCTATTTTTCTTTCTGTTTATGTGGACCGAATTAATACAGAGGTTGTTTTAAAAAATCGATAAATAATTTTCCGCTGATTTTTATCGCCGTAACTGATGAGATTATCTTCGTAGATAATGTGAAATAACAGAATGCATGAATTTTATATCAGGGTATTCCGTGATTTTTTTTTTAAAAGTATTCCATGTCGCAGAAACAAGACATGCAATAGTGGCCATATATAACTACAATAGGTAGAACATGTACTAAAGCCATATAAAAGTTGTATTTAGTTTAAAGAAAAGGTATCTGATTAACTTTAAAAAATACCCTTCAAGTTGATGATTTTTTACGGAATCGCGATCCCGACAATTTCCCACGAGCGCCATGCCGTCTGTCGGTCGGCGTTCCTCGGCATTATCTGTCGTGTAACGAGACATCACCAGAGCTACACCGGATTGATCTACACACGGTAATTATTCGAAAGCTCGCAAAATCGCGAGAAGCCTGTCGTATTCGACATCAGAATTATGTGTTTGCTATTTTGTCTGACTAGTTCTCCGTCCCTTTGATCTGTATTTTGATGAAGATAATATCTCCATGATTATCTAAAACGATTATCTCTAAGTATCCGATTATTGTCCCGCTTAACATTTTCACCATTTCCCCTCTATCAAATGTTTTGTGGTATATAGGAGCATTGGTGCATATATTATCAACAATATTTATCGTCCTTTAACACAGTTTTGATCCAATTTACCCTTTTCTCTTCAACATTTTCTGATGTCCTTTTTTTCAAAAGAAATTTTAGACAGCGTCTTTTAATGTTTCTTCAAAAGGCCACCAGCTCATCAGCGTTACTCTAACATCTGTAAACAATCCCATTTTATAGCTCCATACAGTTTTATTATCAAATTTTGATTAATCGAGCAGCTAGTGATACTTGTACGTAGATATAATCCCCAGGGCAGGCCATTTCTTCCCCGCTTGTAGCGGTATTTCATGTTTAGTGGTGAAGACAGGTGCGAGCTTTAATAAATTGTCCATAAAGAACGTATCTCTGCGCATCTCGCCGTCGTCCCCAAGTGCCTATACTTTCTCTCCTGCTTAGACAAATTGCCTGTAGTGTGAAAAGATGTCGAGCTTCTTTTCTGGAGAGCTTGGTGATTGTTCTTGCCTCGTTCTGATCGCCATCCCGAGGCCCTTAAAATCCTACTGATTTCGTCGACGTCCTGAACAATACTCGAGCTTACAGTACCAATGATGAGAGACGAATACCAATTCCTAGTTAGAATTTCCATCGAGGAAAGGTGTTGCTTTCAGAGTTACAAACTATTGTATATCTGTCTATTGTTCATCTTTAAAAAGTTTACTTGATGTCAATACCTTGGGGATACATTTACATTGTTTCTGTGATACATGGATCTTGATAAATACCAATTAAAAGTCCTGTCACAGTGACAGCCGATATACAAAGATAAGACATACCGGGGTCAGCGAGCTGACTGGCTCAAAGTCTACCAAAGAATGGGAAACAGGTTTTATAACATAGCAGCCTCTCATATATATTGTACAACATAGTTTGAGGAATACAAGTAACGAAATGTATGATACAAAGTCAACCTATTTTCACAGAATAATAAAGGTCCTTCGTGGTAAAAAAAAAAACCCGTGGGAATCTAATCTAGCAATAGTGCTTTAGGGAACAAAGTTGGTAGGCAGGTCTACCCCCGCTAAAGTCGAACAGGAAGGTTACATTGGTACATGTGGAATGATAAATATTGTATGAAAAACATATTACTAAACAGAACATTGGGAGAGAAAACTTTGAAAATAAACCCACATCAATGGTGCATATGATAGCAGTATATACATGTACAGATGCGTTCAGTGATTGGCAATTATTCGAATATATAATGTAATGATATTGTCAACAGCCTATACATAGTTATAATGCCAATAATGAAAAAAAAAAAAAACACATGAAAAAGTTATAATTTGGTGAGTGAAGATCGGACACTCCAAATATAATAGCAATGGAAAATAAAGATATTGATTGATATCAAATTGACAACACAATATTTATGTTCTTATTTCGGTTTCTATGATTAAGACAAATTTTTATTATATTTTTGTTGCTGCTAACACAACACGGACATTGAGCAGGCAGCTTGTCAAGTGGTAATTCGTTAAAAATCCTTTTTCGCGAAATAAAGGTACTAAATTGAAATGAAAATATGACAGGTACATCCGAAATGATAGAACTAAATGAATATTGATGTTATGCAATGTAAAACTAATAGAACTGTATGTGGAAGTCTTGAATATGGTGGAACTAAATGGTGAAGTTTAAAGAGGGAGAAATGTGCAAAAACATCGATACATTAAAAATAGCATTTTTTTTAAATCAACTCAAAAGTTCAAAATCTTACGAACTTCTTGTCTTTTGTGATAACTTTTTTTTTATCAAATCCGTAAACATAATAGTGTAAGTCAACTACTTTTCGATAAAGAATGTCTCATGACACAACATAAGACAATAATGTATAAAATTAAGGTTGTTGATTCTTAATTTGAAGCTTTCCTAGCGATGTACCTACCATTTGGGAGCAGAGAAAACGTGTTCGCACAATAACAAAAATGGCAAATCTAACGATAAAATCAATGACATGAATGAACCATTTTTTAAACGTGTAAAACAATTTATTGCTGTTGCATTAAAAATATACATGTATATTGTATTCCGGAATCTTATTCGGCGAGAATTTACGGTTACAGTAAGGTTTGCTTTTACCGTTAAAAAGTTTACTTCCTTTTTAATTTTTTGGGTAGGTGTCTTTATTTGAAAAAAGAAGGATGTCAAGTCTAAGTCTGGGTAAAGGTAATTAGCCTTTGTTTGAATTTATGACTAATTATATATTTTTTGTATTCACAGCGATATAATGCTATTTATTTCAAAGAAATTTGTACAGACAAATGTTATGAAAGCGCGAATAAAATTGAATATGTATTATTGATGATACATTTTCAATCTAATACGAAGTATGGCTACTGTCTTGTTTCATGGGTAAGGATCTAATTTTTTTTTTTTACTAAGTTATCAAGAAAGGTACAGTTCGAAATAAAAATGAACTGAAATTTTGAAGAAAATTTACGTACAAGAAAATTTCAAAAATTATAAACAAAACATAGATAAGATGACTTGTACCATGAATATATGACACATGTATAGGGGAGCAAATTTGGCCAAGATAATGGATAGATCCTTGGTAACAGTTTCTGTATCAACGGTGACAAAATAAGTTGATAATTACACGCATCGTCAACGAATGCCACTATGTATATAATTGAAACAGTATAAAAAGTACCATTACACTAAAGATAGAATTTTCTTCGTGAATCAGTCTCTGAAGCATGATAAGATTCCTGGTGACATGTACAACATACCGGGGCTCTTTTATCTCCGCGCACCTGCTCAAATTTATATTTGTTTCTTGTATTCACGAGAGCTCGAGAAGAGAAACTTAGTTCTTACAATCGCCAGTGACTGTGTTGGTATTGTGAAAGCTCAGAGACAAAGTCGAGAAGAGCAGAACCCCTGATTAGGAATGTTACGTCTATAGACTTGTGTACTTCGTCATGTGTGATTTACACGTGTTATAGATGGCGCTGCTTTTTGTTTGATTGTAGATCTGTAGATCTAACATATCGTGTCATCTTTCCTTGAAGAAAAATATAAATAATAACTTGAACATCCAAAATATTCAGCCTACTTCAGAACACCACTAGATATCAGATTTATTTGTTGGCTTTTCTAATTGGTTTGGGCTTTTCCTCCTTCGATATCATTTACATGTTAATGTTCATGTACAGTACGCATCTCATAACTACATGTACGTACGTATCTACAAGTACAGTATGTACAGGAAATAGATTGTCACCAAGTGTACATAAAGGTACAATGAATAAAGGGTGATGTTAAAGTATATATATGTAGCTATCATTTCCAAATATATCCGGAAAATCCAATTAACCAATTGAAGGACATGTTCTTGATTAAAGTAATATTTGTTTGGAAACTGTTGTTTTTTAACAGGTAAATAAAACTCGCAGATTATACAAATAGAAATATCTGACCAAGAATGTTTTCTTTTTCAGAAAAGAAGAAAAGTATTTTCCTATTTGGCGAAGATGGGACGAAGAGATGAAGGAGTGATAAAGGCGGCTTACTGTACCTGTATCCAGTTATGCGTGATTTAAAAATCCTCATAATAAATATGACACTTACTTTCAACACAGAAATTTATAATACCGAAGCTTCAACGATACAAATGTTGTCCTAAGTTAACAAGTATTATATATTATATATGAGAGTAAATGCGTCAAAATATCTTAATTAGGTTTGAGATGATAATAAAAAAATATCTAGGAAATAAAACATTTCACAAAATCAAAATTAAGTTTTCTTTTTCAGTTTTTATTTTAAAAATCTTAATTTAACTATATAACTGTCTTATTTATAAGTTCGCAAGTTCTGGACCCCCTTTTCAAATTGATAAAATAGAAGTTATTCCATAATACCACATACCACATAATCGGAAGATTAATAATGATAGCAACATAACTTTTCTCATGTTTGTTGTGTTTGTATCTTAGTGATGTGTGCCGCACCAAAGGTGGCAGTACATGTTTCCATCTTAGCTAACATCAAGGGTCAAAAAGTATTTCCGCACTGCTAATTTTCACTATATAATTTCATTGAATAATACATTTTTTAGAGCACTGATATCATATTTCTAACTGCCGTCATATAACTACAAAAATCTCAGCGAAATCATGCACAACTGGCTAAATTTAAATCTGTTGCTATCCATTATTTCTCTCTGTGTTGCAGTTTTAACACTCACTGGGATCAATCATGTTTTATGAATTTTATTTGAACGTACTCTTACACATTTCAAGTAAGTAGCATTAAAAAAAAATGTACCCCATCAATTCAAAAATCGTACCCCACAAAAATATTAAAATACCATTTAAAGTAACACTTGCCATGGATCTTAAGTGAATTCTGGCTACATTCTGAAAATTTCACAATGATAACATTTGATATAAAAATTTTGTGAGTTTTAAAATATGAAAGTTGCTAAAAGATATATAGTGAAAATTAGCAGTGCGGAGATACTTTTGACCCTTGAGTGTACAATCTAACCTGTCTCCACGCAGACTTTATTAGAAATGGTACATGCAGGTTGTTAAACAATATCTCGCATGATTTTGAACCACCAAACAATTTGCATTGTTACATTTTGAAACAAACCCGAAGATGCATCATTTAATAGACCATCGTCTAAAGGAATATTAGAACAATAAAAATCATGGCTTAAACCGCCGCCTGGAAAGTTAGGAAACAAGGGGGAAAATCCTATATACTCAGATTTAAATTTCCGTAGAATTTATATTCATACGACAATCTATAGGACATTTTTTTTTCTGCAATAATGAGGATTTTTTTTCTGTAAGGTTTTCAAATGTATAAAATGGCCGCAGGAAATGTATAAATCCTACGATAAATAGATAAATATAAATAAATAAGAATTTTCTGGGAGATAGAAATTTCAGAAATTTCGTAGGCAGAACTGTCTTGGAATTTGGTGTTATTTTCCTTTCTCATGAACGTAGTTATATTCATTTATCTTCCATTTGAAATCAAAACATTGCTAATTATTTTTTGTGGGTTTATTTTTTGCTGCAAAGATATAATATTATGATTTTATGAATAAGAATAAATAATTTGTTATGTTCTGCGCTTTGCATAATTTTACAAACTCGTTTTAATTCATATAATACATTTGTATATTTGAATCATAGTGGAAATCTAATGTAAATCTTTAAAATAAACATAAAAAGTAGCCTAACTCTATGAGTAATTATAATAAAAAATTGAAAAAGTTCTAAAATTGTATCGATTTTCATGAGTGATTTCTTTCAGAAAATTAGGATGTAATATTTCCGCTGTTGCGTGGAAGAAAAGCGTAAAAATATGTGTACAAATACCAGATACATATTAATATGCATATAAGTTTTTGAATAGGAAAAATTTATGAGCTAACGTTAAACAATATCTAACAAGATAATCTACAGAATTAGTGGAAGTGTTAATCGTTAAATATAACGATCCTATCAACGCTCACCCCTAATTATGCGGTTTTCAAACTCGTAGTATCTGGGAAGAATTTAAACACGGTTGACAATTTAACGTTCGATCTATAAGTCTGATATGTTAAGTTGTACTGAATTCCTTTCGGATGAATACAAAATATTAAGGTAATCTGTGATGTTGGTTACAATATATCTTTGAAATACGTGAAAAAAGGACATTTTGTCCCCATGGTGTGTGGTTAGTGTATAGAAAAGAAACATTCATGTTTAAACAAAGCCACGAAGCATCAGTTTACAAACCAAATGAGAAAAAGCTACCAATGATGGATACTATGTAAAACCATCATAAAAGAATTCGATTATTCAATGGTTGATTCCACGTCGTCAGGATGATTTGCCGACTGAACTTATCGTCCATCAAAACAAAGATTTCAATTGACTATGATGCATGGGTCATTGAAAAGCCATTTCTTGGCTTATTCAGCCACTAAATACCGGGTATCTTCTGAATCTCGCGAGACTTACAACGGTAATTCGAGTATTTAGTGGATTTTCTATCAGCAATGAATGATCTTGATTCTGAAAGCTTGCGATGTTGATAAAGGCTGGGTTTATCTAGCTATCTTTTGTTCATTTATTTACACAACCACTGCCTTTTAGATGTGATGGCTAGATTATGAGATGTTCTTCCATCCTAATTCACATTCTACATAACAGTTTGGTCTCACTCCATCTAACACCAATACAGTTTAAAGTCTTACATGCATCGAGATCGAAAATAAAGATAACTTGAAAAATAGATTGTGTGAAATTCGTGAAAAATGCAACATATATAGCATGCATAAAAGAATAAACTTCATCACTACAATAAGCTTTTACACAGGACCGCCAGGGTGTGAATTTCACCAATCAGAAAAAGGGATTATATTCCCCCAAAACTAGTCAATTTGTTTTTAAATAAATGGATGAGGAATTTGGGAAGTTGGATCACACAATGATGGGCTGGTCTTCACGACATTAAGAAGAGACGTCTCGTTATTTACGGCCTAGTACCATTCTGGGAGATCGGCCACCGACATGCTTGGTGAAATATCCAGCCAACCATGCTAAGCTTCAAGATTCCTGGATCCTTGCTTGTAACATTCCAGTGCTTGTTTGCAATATACTGAATCAAACCACAGTATTTCATCGCCGCCTAAGTAGTCGTTAAATTTCGTATTAATTACAAACGCATTTCTTCTGAACACAAAAATGGAATTTGCAGCACTCTAGTCTGGATACAATTTTCTCCATTTAAGAATGGCAAACTAAATCAACATTATTACTGGAAACGTTCATCATGCGATTATAACTTGACGTCTACGGAAACTTCGCCATTATAACACAAGAAACAAATCTGCATTTTATTATCTTTACACATTCAACATTCATAGCTCTATTTGAATATGGAGAGTAAAAAACAACATAACCATAGCGAGTTTGTCATTCAAAACACAAAATGGCGAAGTGCCGATTTAACCTTGTGAATGCGGAGAGATCCATGGATATAAATTATGCCTGTGCCATTAAATTGCACAAGCACATAATGCCATAATATGGTTTATGGCGTGTCGAATTCATAATTATTTCATTTTATTGAAGGCAGACACTATAGTAGGGACACACTGGCAATATTGCTGAATAACATGAACCTTTTGGATTAGAGACTCTCTCTCAGGGAAGTGTGTAATGTATTCCTCAGAGTTTCAACATTCTGAGAGGAATTTGGTAACACGATGTTACAAAATAAATCAGTAAAGGGTCCTTCCTTTATAGCTTGTGTCTCAGATTGTTATAGAAATAGCACTATAATAACGTGTAGAAACTTACTGGAAATCAACCTAGAAGACGAATAAGTGGTATTGATATGGAAAAAATGTATTGAACTTCTGGAACAGATATACATATATACAAAGAAGTGAAAACAGGAAAGGCTGTTGATGTGTTGCACGGAAAACAAGCAACTTTCCTTTCCTGAAGATGTTTGTGTATGCGCATATTGTAGTTTGTCAAACAATGACAATTGTTGTAGTAAGTAATAGTATTTATTACCGATCAGGACCCAAATGGGCATAAACATTAACATATATAATTATTAATACAAATACATGTACAGAAAATACCAATGAAGAAAGAATTTTTCGATGTTAATACAGTGTCAGTGGTAGTATCTAAAAATTCCATATGTAGACATCCATCCTTAAGTCATGTGCATTATCCCTTTTGAATGCAACATATGATATGTCTGCATTGATACATCAACAAGAGGCAGCAAAAGTCGGTATACTGAAGGATATAAAAACAAATAAAGACATTCCAATAAATAATCCCGCAATTAGACAATCAGTAATCCGGGTATCTTGGAGTTAGATTATTTATAGATACAGAAAAGAAACACGTTCACGTCAGACTATGAAGAAAAGTCAACTACACTCTATATACACAGCATGCACATAGTTATTTAAAGTGTCCTATTAAAACATTTAATGTTTCTGCGAAATTCCTTGTGGTCTACGACGAATGCGAGGAGACTTTGCTCATTTTCATTTCTTCCAATGCTCCTCATAGGGTCGTGGTATATGGACGTTTGGTAAGCATATGTTGGTACGGCCCTGCATAGGGGAAACGTTAAGGCAATATACCTACAACTTATCGCTGATTAAGTCTTGATATATAAGAGAAGCAGTTTCGTTGGGATGTAAAAACAAACTATAAGGAATATTTGTACAGAAAAATCTGTAAAAAGAGGATATATTCATAAAGAAATTGAAGCACCATCTAATTTTGACCGTAATCATAACAGTGTGACGGAATTTCTATCAAATATACTTTGCATAAAATTAAGTGTAATCTATACCATGTTTTCTACAATTCACCAAAGTTTACGTCACAAACGTCAATCATGGGGTGAAATTGACTCCTTGATACCATGTGCTACAAATGTACGTAAGATGGTTATACGTAATTTTATACTAATTCAATAAATTTGAGAAAATATAGAATACAATTAAAAATGTTGATTAAATACATTAACAGCATATACATATAATAAATCCTCAACTTATTGATATAAGTTCGATACATTTACAATATTCCTGCTTAATGGCTATGTGCTTTAAGTAAATATCCTTCTCGAATTTGAGCCAAATTCTACAAAGCAAATATCATATTTATCGTTTCTTTTAAATGGAAAATAACAAAGTATTTCCTACTTGAACAATAATGTTATTTGAGAATTAGTGACTTTAACTGTACCTGCCCATGCTTAAATACTAAAACTTACCGTTCGCTGTTCCACGCTTAAATAGTGGAATGTTTTGTTATATAATGAAATATTGTTTAAGGTAGCTAAACAAATAGTTACAGAAGCCTTTTGTACTGAAGGAAACCAACGTACGTTTAGAATTTCAACTGAAACAGCATTTATATACACGACGAGAATGGTATAGAAATTATAACACATGTCAATACAGATACTAGTAATACTAAATACAAATATAATATATAATTTAAATTTAAAAACATATAATATGATCCAAAGCATCGTCATCATTGTTTATCCAATTGAATTACACAATGCAATAAGAAGGAAAAGCGCTGTTGTTGCTGAATTTAAACAAAGAATATGGGTGATTCACAGCGAGTATTCCGGAAAGAAAATAGCTCGTCAAATGTGTCCGTCTGACATAATATCAAGCGGCATAAAACGGGGACTGGGCGACGGTTCGTCTACACACAGACAGTATAAGGCTGATGGAATTTCAGAGGAAGACATTCATTTGTAACCAGTTTTGTTATTGCATGAAGATTGGCCGTAGTTATAGGATGTACCACGTGATCGACTGTCGCTCCTTACAGCCCCGCAACAAATTTGTTCATTAATAGTCATTAGAGTATGTATGGAGTCATGCAATATGC